>JAADXH010000252.1:0-29619 GCA_023337595.1 Globisporangium camurandrum
ATATATATATATATATATATATATATATATATATATATATCAAGTTCTATCCAGAGATTGTATATGAATACATATCGTCATTGATTGTTCGTTTATTCTAAAACGGCATCATAGCTTCGTTTATGCAGCATAACAAGCTAATATAAGCAAAATTTAGGCCTTGCCAGGCGCTTCCTCAATAACACAGATCAAATTAGGTGTCAAACAATCTGTCTGAAATGCGATATTATAAAATAACACTCTGCATCATAGTCACGTTTGGCACTTCACTAATTTCGTCGATGTACAAGTAACATGGAAAACATGTGCATATTACGTATTATAAAAATATCTAACACTCTGCATCATAATACACATTTGAAACTCTAAAAAGGTTATGAAAATACGAGTAACATGGAAATCATGTACATAGCAATGGAGTTCTCTCCTAATCTTGGTATGCATCATTATACTGTATATCACGATTGTGTACAATACCTCTGAAACATAACAAAGTTGAATGTAAATGGTAATTATGCCACATACAAATACATTAAATATAAATATATCGAGTAATCGCTGCACACAGAGTATAAATATAGGCTGGTAAACTGGGCATGCTGTTCTTTTTCATGAGTTTGCTCGTTTTTGACGCATTGTAGTTTGCTCATATTTTGCACTTGTCTCGATTATATTCTTCACGTAGCAGTGTCGTAATGCGGAATGGCACGACAAAATATATTTCAGTGTGATCTTGAGGAAGTCCTAAAGCGCGTGATGAGCGAAAGGTGCTGGTGTGTGAACACGGAAAAGGAAGCGCAACAGCTTATCTTACATGCACAAGGCGAAGCGACTCATGCGGAAATTAACGTAAACTTTTTCACCGAAGCAACAGCTCGTACTATGTGACCCAGTAGGTAGAATAATGAATTTAGAAAGCGCAGCAACTGATTATCGCTATACACAACTCAATTCTTCCATTTGCGAGCAAAACGTTCTCTTAACGTTTGCAAATAGAGTCGACACATTTTTCGTCAACACCAGGGTTTAGTAATCTTTGAGTCAAATTGGTTTGAATCACACAAGCGCCATTAAAACCATAGAGCTAAGTACTTTATCCCCATGACTCAACAAGTACATTATATCATGTGTAGCGTTATAGTATAGGTATGTACAAGGTCAGCGGGTTCACGCACGATATCCGTGTTGGTGCCTGAATGACAGAAATCGTAAGCACATTGTCAAATAGTGGCTATCGAAAGGGTACTGTCTGCGTCATGTTTATGCTCTGCATGCAAATAGAGTGTGTAAATCAGGCTCTCCAAGAAGGTGCTGAAGTCGCACATGATGCAACTCCTACCGTGTTGTGCGTGCAGATATTGTCTTTCTTCATAGTAAGTTGCCGCTAGCAAAACTTGCGAAAGTAATGTTTTAGCGGCGCGCTAGCCAAAATCACTATGTATATTGTGTGGAGATGGCGCGTGGCACAACATATTACGTAAATACTGCTAAATTACCGTGACCATAAGTGCTGGTAGTATCTCAGCCACATCAAAGGAATAGACGAGTCCATCATCACCAAAATGGCAAAGGACAACCGCGGCAGTTGGTTGGCATTGCAGTTTGGCGACGATTTTGTGTAACCACGATTGGCGGTTTGTCCAACATTGGAAGTTTGGCGACATTGGCCGCAAGACTGAATGATAGTTCGCAAATGACGTTCGCGACGACCGCACAGAAGCAACGTATACAGCTCAGAGATCAGTATACATCATGTACGGGTAAGTGGAATGTATGCTACGATTCACGTAAACTAAATCATACATATGAGTCTACCAAATGTGACGTAGTGTAATGCGAATCGAAGAAAAATCATTAACAACGCTTTTACTGACTAATGGTTTATGACAGCACATTAGCAATTTGCCAGTAGTTGCAAGGGGTGCGATATATACACACCAATGAAAGCTGTAACAGACAAACAATGCCAATGCGGTCAACGTCGCTTATACAGACCACACGTAAACCCCGCTGAAGGGGGTAAAAGACGAAGTTATGTGTTAACGGTATTCGTGAAGTTTCGCTCAGCAAACTGTGTGTACTCGTATCACGTTATTATACGTACATTTGGTATGTCCACACTGAAGCCAGAGTTGAGCTTTCCATGTTGATCTAGCTCAAGATGTGGACACGCATCTATCGGCTTCTCAATGTGGAACGTCTCATTTTGTGAGCTTCAGTTAATTGACTTGTATTGTAGGGCATAAAAATTCCGATATGTGACATCTTAGTGTGATAGAGCCAAATAGCTCGTAGATGTCAAGTAGTTTGACGTCGTAGGAGTAAATTCTAGTCGATAAGCCGGGGCCGACAGGATCAGTACTGTTGTGTGGTTGATAGACTGCAACGTTCATGTTCGGTTCTGCTCCCTGGCTCGGCGAAGTAAAACGCTTCGTTTTCTTGGTCAATCACGTCAATTTCGTTACTTTGCTTATAAACTAATATGTCTTTTGTGCTGGTGGTGCTCGCGTTGCCTGTGCTGATATCAATATGATTTATAGGTGCGCGTAATAATGGATCAAGTAATGGAATATTTAAATGCCCGGGAGATGAGATTGTGGATATTATCTTTGTAATCTTTATTTGGAAGTGGGAATGGGCATACAACAACGTAATAATTCATAAGATTTATAAACGAATTTCATAACTTATATTGGCTATTTGATTACCAAATGGTCAAAACCATTTTCGATGCAAAGGGAATACATGTGATGCTAATCTCTTTTTACCAAGATTCAGGCTCTGGCATAATATGATTTGTCATTTATTTAAGGGTGGCAGCTTTGGTGCGCATCATGTGCATGGTACGACAAAATCACCAATGCTCAATCACTTCTGCTTTTCAGTGTGGAGAAATCATGTTTAACTACTTCCGTTGCAGTATGGTACACCGGTTAAAAAAACTGTTTACGAACGTAAACAGCAATCTTTTCAGTCTCGCAAGCGTAAAAAATGGATATATGATTCCTTACATCTGTTACATTAACGGTAAACATAACAAATTTAGTGACTAATCACATGTTTACATATCGTAATGTGTAAGTATGACGTTTAGTTATGTTCTATCATTTTCTTTTTTGGCTAAAACACATCGTTGTAGAGTATGGATATATGAACTTTTCATATTGTAATTCGAAATGTTATAGAATAACTGATGTTATGTTTTAAGACCAGCATTTTCTTTTATGCTTTACGCGAATGTTAGCGAACATACCAGGTATTTAAGTTGGTTATTTCCTGTGTCGCAACAAATGAGCGAGATCAAGACACTATCGCATTATTATGGTTAAACTTAAAAACAAACTTGATTCGATTAAATACAATCAATTTTGTAAGTGGACGTGTATGAAGTTAAACTAATACAAGATGGTTTCGAGTGTGGTAGGCGAGGCGCACTGCGCTTAAGTGAGCGGCCATTTAATAAAAGCATTTTTGGACAACGAAGTACATGAAACAACGCATACGAAAAGCATAGATAATGTATTCACTAGATCGCACGTACCCTTCATTCATTAAGTATTACTTCAACGGCACGCACTACATACGCTTAAAAAGTTTGCACTACTTCTGAAATCGGTTAAAGTAAAGTCTAATCGTAACGCAACATGCAGGATCGACACATATTATATATTTGAGAATGTGACGCAAACAACGATAGCATTCAGTACAAAACGTGATCATTTATACAATAGGAAGTTGTACATCACTGATTATCAAATACAGATTTTTTCTGAGTATAAAAAATGTCGCCAAATACTTTTAGTAGTAATTGCACTCAGCAACATCCTGCAGTACACAATTTCAAGGTCAAATAGAGTGACATCGATATTCAAATTAGACGAATGAAATATTCATTTGCGCTCATCCCTTGTAAACAAATACAACTATTAAACTGTAATTTATCTTTATAAAAAAGTATCACATCGCGCACATATTCGCATTCGTGCCAAAATCGCTAAACGCGCGACTTACAACATCTCAATACACCACATTCGTCACATGGCGTAAAACAAAAGCTACTCAATCGAAACCAAGCTTTGCGTGATCCAAGTAGCGATTGACGGCAAAAAATGACGGTATCGTACCACGCCGTCAACCTGAACACAGCGCATTTGGCCAACAAACATGTCGATGGCCGTGACGACGTTTTGTTTACTGCTCGTGGCGAAAGTCGACACGCAAAGGTTGAACCGCATCGCGTTGCTCGTCTAGAAGCAGCGATCGCAGACAACCCACTTGTAACGCTCGGCGTGGTGGTAGTACTGGTGGAGTGCGAGTTTGGTGTGTCCTTGACGGCTCCTACGATTAAGTGCAAAATCGACGCGCTGTGCTACACCATCAAGTCAAGTCACTAGCAGCCTCAGTACATGAACATCCAAGTGAAACGCGAGAAACGGCGGGACTACCTGCACTGCCTCCTCTAGCATCAAGCCGACGTCAAGGTCGAATCCTACATGGATGAGACCAACTACTCATTGTGGACATCGCGCAACTGGGGCTGGGACAATAAGCGATAAAGTGCTGTTGACGTTCGTGCCTCTTGTGGCGGAGTCAACATGCAAGTGTTGGCGTGCATTGTCGAGGAAGTGCTCGTACATTAAGAGTCGAGGTTTGCTCGAGCACAAGCGACTCGGTCAAGCAGGTTGTTCGTGCAGCAATCACTGCCATTCGTGAAAAGCATGCACACGTCGCCGTTGTCCTTGTCGGAGACAATTCTCCGGTGCACAGCAAGCTCGAGGAAGTGTTTGATGAAGAGGAATTTACAGCTGCTACTTTGCTTCGTCTTAGCCCGATATCTCCAATGTTCAATCCTATTGAGCAAGTGCTCTCGTTCTTTAGAAGTAAAATGAAAGCCTTTTTCAAGCCGAAAAGATCGTCTATTGTAGCCACGCCTCCAAGCATCACATTGACAGTCACGTCAAGTCGTACCAAACCGCGCTGCAGCGCTCTTTCTGGCTTCCAATGCATCCGCGTCATAGCGCGTCATGTTCCTCCGCCACACAATTTGCTTTCATGATGACGTCATCATGTTAAACCAGATGCGTTCTTGGATGTAATGTCAAAATCAATCAATATTAATTTGAAGTTAATTTTCCCAAATCGATTGTGAATATGACTCAAATTGACCTAGAAAATGGTGTACAGCTCAATTTTGCTGTATATATAAACATTTATCGAAAACGGATGTATGTGTGCTATACTAACAGCATTTCGAAGGCGTGTGCAACACGTTGCTATAAAAGTGGTAAAACTGGCACGATATTAAACCATACACACACAAATCATACGAATAAGCTCTAGTGACATATAATAACAATGGCAAAACTGGCACGATATCAAATCTTACACAGGGGACTTACGTAATTATTTTAGAACGGATATATCGTTAGTAACGTCGCGCTCTCAACCGTCCGAGTATTCCCTCACAGTAACTATTACATTACGTAGCCGGTACGATTTTTTGCCTAAAAGCCTGTCGGTACTGTCCGACTCGTCTCCACTGTATATTTAAGAGATATGCTATTTCACATGCTGACACATATGAACCTTGTTGTGATCCATGTTTTTGTTTTTTTGATATATAATCTTGACCACTATTTATGAACCAGTCCGAGCTCTACATGATAATTGAAACGCGTGGCATTGATACGCTCAGTCACTTACATTGAGATCGCGTTTCAAAATGAGATGCCCAAATGTTGCAAGGTATAGCCACGTATATATTATTGGGTATAAGTACTCACCACTTCGTCCAGATGCTATTCATACCCCACCATATTAATTAAGCTTGTAAATTAAATGAGTATATTTTGGTATGTATCTCATTTAATTGCAGCTTGCTTTTACTATATGAGTGATACTGAAGTTTTTGCTGAATGCTCGTGCCCATCATGTCAGGGAGGAGGCGTTCAGTGTTGACGACGGAAGAGAAGCAAACGCAGTACAAAAACTTCCCGCAATTTCGTCCAGGGCCGACGAGGCGATGCGACGCTGGGGGGGGGGTTTGCACAGTGCGCCGAGATACATTATGTATAACTTTGGCGAGTTCAGCGCTATAATCGCAGCGAGGTGGGGAATGGATCGCGTGCACGTGCACTCGTGACTTCGTGGTCGGCGTTCACTGACTGGTGCGTCGGCGCAATGTCGAGTAACTGCATGTCTGGACAGTTGGAGTGCGGTCACTTCACACGCAAAGCGGGAGGATGAGTTGAATCAGCACCATTGACATAGCGCAGTTGAGATAATAGAGTCGGCTGGTTGGAACCCACTGCTACGTCCTGCTGGCTCTTAAATCAGAAACGACCACGCTTTAATCTTGCCGTCGAAGTACAGCCCGGCAAGCAGCCATCTTGGTCATGTGGTGTCGACTGTTGGATCGCAGTTGAAGTTAATCGCGGCGCCATGTCCAAGCAGATGCTATATATATATATATAACTTCTGATCAGTGTTACGTACTTTACTCAGTAAACGTTCGTGTGTACAACGATTCTAGTACATTAAAACAATATTTAATCAGGTTCGTGATCTGATACGGCCTAGGGTTTGTACGAACACGAGGTGACTTAGTAAGACACACTATATTATATTGCGTACAGCATGACATGTCACAATTGCGCAAATTGTGTACATCTAAATCTTTACTTACACTTCAATACCAAAGCCCTTCGCTTTTTTCCAATTCGAGAAGTTTAAGAAACTATAAAATACGCACTCGTTTTACCACAACTTGTATATTGCATATGAAGTGGTAAATTTTGTAATTAATTAGTATCTTTATTATGTCAAAATACATGCAATATTGAGAATATTAGAGACTAATCAACCTCGGATGAACTATATTTTAATACGGAAACTTTGTTTCGATTGTCATTTTTACTTGACTTATCTCAGGAAGTAATCCAAATTTGATTGTGCGTTATGGCCCATTGCTTCTTTGCTCGTTAATCTATCAAATTTCAGTTATAGTTCAAGTTCTGTAGTTTATGTTATTTCTATTCTCGTCAATCAGACATATCTACTAATTCATTTTTCGACTGTAATGGTCATTGTGCCGTACATACTATACTACAAGTCAAACAAGCTTCTTCTTATTGTATATTTGAAACAGCAATACGGAGCTGGCCTGAAAATCTATAAATATGAGAAGAAAGGTAACATCGTCAGAGAGCCCAGAAAAAGCATTTGAATGATAAAAGCTCACCTTACGGTTCAGATCTTTTCAATGCGATGTACAGATCCAAAATGTGTAAGAGCTACTTTTCTATACACATGTATTATTAGAATGAGAGTCGGAAACCTCAATTATCTTGCATAGCCTTATATTTAAACGTAATTGCGAATCACGATGTTACATTATTTGAACAGCATTGACGGGTGATACTGTTCTGTAGTAAAAATCGCATCAAAACTAAGCAGAGTCTAACAATCATTGTTAAGATGTGCAATTGTTAAGCCAATCATGACAAATTCCCTTTAATTAATTGATACGCTGCACATATGATATACTAGGACATATAAACAGCCCCTTGAAATTGACAAAGAACGCGTAACTGAGCAGATCGCAAAAATACATTCGCTACTGTGTTCAAAACGGCGTTGCCCTAACGTTGCGCTCCAAATCGCAGAGTCTGATTGCCATCTCCACAAAACCAACCAAACTGCACATTCATCGCTGAGTGCCTCCTTGTGTATTTTATGCTTGTACTTGATGCTGATTAAGCAAACATGCAGCGTACTATTTTACACAAGCCGCAATTGTTTCATTTTTATACAATGTAGCAAGCTCAAAATTACCGATTCGTATTAACAAAAAGTCCACACAATAATATTGATATTGTTTAACGTGGTGTATCGATAAAATATCCACTTGCACGCGAATGTAGTGGTACAGCAATGAGATGACGCACAGTGAATGCCATCATGATTAAGAACCTACGGTATTATGTGACTTCAAAGCATGACATAATCCGATATTTACCATGATCGATTCTCTGTAGCTACCGTTGTTCGACGCAGCTATATCTTGCATGATCGATTCCTTGTAACTTAATTATTTTTCTACGCAGCTATTGTCAAGAACGGCGTCATCACATGCGGTACGCTACTGTGTTGTGAAAGTGCGCCTGCACTGCTGTTGCATATTCATTGTGATTTAATTGCTTTGGTGACATTAGAAAAATTTCTATCGCGCCGCACATTTTCCATTCCCCACAATTCTACTTAAATGGTACAATGCTATTCAAAGCGGAACTTGTGGCAATGCAGATATGACGATTTGTGCGGCACTCATTCCATTCCCGCCAATGCATTTTTACTTCACAAATTGAATACCGATTGGTGGTGAACAGCATAAGCTCGGCCGGGCAAAGTAATAGCAAACGATTTGGGATCATATCGTGGTTGTTTACGTTAGGGGAATGTCTTGTTTAGGTAATCTACAGCATCAATTCTCTGTCGTATTCATTTTTGCTCATACCGATACTGCAAGCTTGCTTTTGCCAAAGAACTTGTCGAGCGTGAAACCTTTTTGCAAGGAGATCGTCACTTCACCATTAGCTCGATCAACGCTCTTCGTTCCACTTCGCCATGGCCGACCTCCTCGCTGCCGTTGCCTCCTCGCACCACACCGCTGACAGCGTCGAAGATAGCGCGGCGCTGCTCGGACTCACTGCCACGGAGCTCACGCACGTCAAGGAGAGTGCGATCGCGTACGCGGCAGCACACGGTCTGCTCGTCGGGTGGCGCGACGCAGCCAACGCCGCACCGAGCGCGGCGTTCACGCACATCCCTTTCTGCTTGCTCCCCGTGCAGGTACCACACTGCATTGCTGCACGCATGCGATCTACCTCTACTAACATCGTTGCTGTAACCGCCTTCAGCTCCCATCGGCGCAATTCGAACGCGGCGTCGCGCTGTCGCCGCTCTACGGCCGCCTCGTCGACCGCGTGAGTCGTGACATTGAGTGGCTCCACGCAACTGTTGCGAGCGTCGTGGCAGAAGATGCGTTCACGGGCCGCTTGCTCGAACTCTCCCAGCTCGTCCAAGCCGAAGGCGTGCAGCAAAAGACGTACTTGGGGATCCACCGATCGGACTACATGCTCCACGACCCGCCTGCTGACAATGCTGCTACGACACAGCAGCAGCAGCGCTTGCTCCAAGTCGAACTCAATACGATCTCATCGTCGTTTGCGTGCATCAGTTCCCTCGTGTCGGACCTCCATCGGTACGTTTTGTTGCCGTCCTCGTATTTTTATTGTATAGTATTGCTACACTCACACGCTTCAACAACTGCCAATAGCTTCGTGATCGAGCGCTACAGTCCAGAGCTCCCAGCACTTGCGCACTACTACGACGTCCCATCAAACGACGTCCTCAGCAACCGCGTCCCACCAAACGCTGCAATGCACGAACTCCCAGCAGCACTTGCAGCTGCACACAAACACTACAACGTCCCAACGTACGTATGATTGGATTGCAATACTAGTGTCTTGTATTGCAATAGTGCTGACGTGTGGTGCCTATCGAACACACATATTCTACATGTATTCATTATCCCAATAGCGCTGTGATTGTGTTTGTCGTCCAGCCAAACGAAGCAAATGCGATCGATCAGCGCTGGCTCGAGTACAATTTATGGACGCACTTCAACCTCAAAGTCCTCCGCTTGACGCTCGCCGAGCTCGACGCGTCCGCGAAACTCCACGTCAACGCCAGCGGCGAACGCATTTTGCTCCTCCAAGACGCTATCGAAGTCGCAGTCGTGTACTTTCGCGCCGGGTACACGCCAAGCGACTACCCGACGGCCGCCGAGTGGCGCGCGCGGACGTTAGTCGAACGCTCGCTCGCGATCAAATGTCCGTCAATCGCGTACCATCTCGCTGGCCTCAAGAAAGTCCAGCAGGCGCTCGCAGCCCCAGACGCGTTGCAGCGCTTTGTCGAGCATGACGACGACATGGCGCTCCTTGCGTCTTCGTTTGCTGGTCTCTATGGCCTAGAACACACTTCAGAAGCGACGCCCGCGATCAAACAGATGGCGATTGCGTCGCCAAACGCTTTTGTATTGAAACCGCAGCGCGAAGGCGGCGGGAACAATCTGTACGGACGCGACGTCGCAGCAGCAATGACGACGTTTAGCGCTTCGGAGTTGGAGTCGCACATCTTGATGGAACGTATCTTCCCACGGGCGTATCCAGCTGTGCTCGTGCGCAATAGTCAAACGGTCGCAGGCGAAACGATCTCAGAGTTGGGGATGTACATCACGAGTCTGTTTGCTGACGGGGAGGAACTACTGAACAAACACGCGGGGCATTTGTTGCGTACAAAGTTGGCCGGCGTCGATGAAGGCGGCGTCGCAACCGGGTTCTCAGTCGTCAGTAGTCCACTGCTCGTGTAGTGTAGTGTAGGAGGTGTAGGAGATGCAGGAGGCTCAGATCTGATACCGAAGTAAGGATCAGATGTATCAAAAGTTATGGTAGTTTGACTAGAGTTCGCTAGCTTGTAGGGTCCCTAACGCATACAGCTCCATTCTTTCATGTACTGCGTCTCGTTGTTCGTTCTGATTTGTCATTGCGACGCTGCAATGCGTAAGAGCAGGAAGAGCAGGAGCGACGAGCGCTTTAGTGTCGTGTACGATTCTGTGAGTGATCGGTTCGTGTTGCTAAACGACGATGCGTTGCCACGTCCACTGGCAGCAACACGAGATGTAGAAGTTGTGACTGCGCCTGAACCGACGATATTCGATGCAGCAACACCATCGTCACCGCTGCCGCAGCTCGACGTGGCAACGCTTGCGGTCTGCAACGATACTCCTAGCATTAGCGACACGACGCTCGAGTCAACAGCGTCGCGCGTGAAAGGAGCTACGACAACAGCAGCAACAGGAAGCATCACGTGGTGCGGCGAACCGCTGCACGTGAGCGTCGCGTGCGTCAGTCGCGTCGAGACGCAGAGCGACAGTGACAACAGCGATGACATCGAGGGCAACGCTGAACCAGTATCCACTAATGCGTCAGCCACAATGATGCAGCACGTGTTTGAACTCGCGCAGCTCGAACGGATCCGGCCATTTGCGGACGGCTTCCGGATCGTCAATACGGACTGCACGTTCGCTGCACTGCCATCGCCGCTGTCGGTCTCTTCTTCGTCCTCTTCCTCCTCCTCATCCGATGAGCCACTGCCACGGTCGGACAACGACGAGTCGCTCCTGCCCGTGTTCTACCGTGGCGACGCAGTGCTCGTGCGGCGCGACCCACAAAATTGCCACCGACGCTTCCGTGGTATCGTCACGCGCCGCGTTCGCCACTCGAGTCTGTACGACATCAAGACTGCGAGCGGTATGCGCGTCCGCGCGGTCTCCGCACGATGCATGCAGCTGCTGCACCAGCCAGCGCCACGCCGCGTCGTCCACGACTTTGCACGCGGCGACTGGGTCCTCTGGCTGCCTGCTACTGACAACAGCGACAGCAATAACGACGACGCAAGCGATAGTGCGAGCAGCAGTGAGGGTGACAGTGATCGGTTACCACGTGAGCGCTACAAAGCGCGCGTGTTGCGCCGCCATGCGCACGAGCGCGTTGATATTGAGCTCCGGACGGGCCGTGTGTATACAAACGTCCCTTGCCGTGAACTTCGATTCGTGCAGTGAGACGCTAGAGCGGAGTGAAAGAGGAGATGGAGAGAGAGAGAGATAAAGAGAGAGATAAAGAGAGAGATAAAGAGAGAGAGATGCGAGCGCGACTGACATTCCTTAATATATTGTGGTCGATATGCGTCGGCACTATTCTACACAACTGCGCAGCAGCTACATGATCGTGCACTTGCCACCGCCGCACGTGCATCGGGACATGGCTTCTTCGTCAAGTTGCTCGTCGGACGACGGCTCGCGACTCTTTGATATACAAACACCCATCCGTTAGATCCTCCGATAGCTGCCTCCGTCCATATCCCCCTCGCATTCGTTCACGCACCTTCTTTCGCTTCGTCTTGCTAGCTTTGCCACGCGTCTTCTTGTTCTTCGTTCGCTTGGCCGACGTCGTCGCATCCGACGCGTCTCCTGCAATCGCAGCAGCAGCAGCACTGCCGTTTGCTTCACTCGTGCTACCGTTTTGCCCTGCAGCTCCTGCATCCCCCACTATGATCAAATCCGACCTGCCGACGTCCATGAGCTCCGTGCGCGCGTCCGACTCGAGACGATGCTTCGCTCCTCCATTTGTGGTCTTTGTCGCCACCTGTTTGTGTCGATTCCTACTCTCATTCTGCGCATCATCGCCGTCATCGCCGTCGGCCGTCGTCGTCGTCTCGATCTGCACTTCGGACGCAACGCGCGACGACGGGAGCTCGACGCAAATCGCTTCCTCCAAGTCGAGTTCGAGTTGCATCGTCCGTGGCGAGTACTTGCGCTCGTCGTCATCAGCGTCGTTGTCGAGCATATCGTCGTCCGACGAGCGCTTATCTCCAGACGACGACGACGAGCGTTCGAGTGCTGCATTGTGGACGTCTTCAACTGCACCCACGAGGTCGACGAGCAACGTCCAGATCTCTTCCTCGTCGTCGCCAAACACACTGTCGTCATCAGCGTCAGCGTCATTGCCATCTGCATTGCTGGCGACGTCCTCCTCCACGCCATACTCGTGTTCTACATCGTCGTCTGCCTCCTCCTCCAGTGCTGAATCAAAGCTATCGTCGTCCTCGTCATCAGCAGCATCGTCCTCCCTATCACTATCGACATCAGACACAGCAGCAGCTTGACGTAGCTCGTCTTCAAGTGCGTTCAGTGCTTTTGTCCCGTCACTCGAACGATCGTTGTCGTCACTACTGCAATCTTCACTCACACGCGGAAGCTTTTGTTCGTTTGTGGTTGTTCCTAAACGCACTTGCGTCTCGTCGTCAGTGTCGTTGGTATTGCTCTTGCTGCTGGCGCCAGCCATCATCTCTTGGAGTTTACTCGCGTCGACGCCAGCTTTCTCGATCTTCGATAGCGCCATCTCCACTTCGTGATTCGAAAACGTATCGTCGTCGTTGTCATGCATTGCATAGACGCCTGCTGGGTGGAGCAGCAAGTGTCCCGAGTGCTCCTGTGCAAAGCGCATGAAGTCCTGCACACAAAACATCACCTACGCAAGTGTAGAAAGCTCACTTAGCACAATGCCCAATTGTTTTGCAATAGCGATAGAAATGAGAGTAGCCGCATTGCCAACGCACTTGGACCATATTGTTGCCGTCGTACAGGTCGTCGGTGCAAAAGAGCGTGAGGTCGTTCATTCCGAGGCTTTTGCAGCAACAACAGCAAGTGTGAGTCGATGGCCAAACAAGCATAGTACTATAGAGCAGGACGGACACAACGCACGCTTTGCACTGTTTGAGAAAAACTGAGATGTTCTCACGCTCTTTCCATGGCGCCATGCGCGACGAGTAGTTGCGACTGATCGGCGAGAGCGCGTTTGCAATGTCTGGGAAGAGTTTCTCGAGCTACAATAGCGGCGCAGGGTGTGTCAGCAGGTACAGTTAGCCTTCCGTTATGTGCGAGTAGTAGGCAAGCAAGCAAGCGAGAGTAGCTGGGCTAGCAAAGATGCGTATTCAAACGTACCAACTCGCGCAGTACGATGCCGGACTTGAGTGACTCGTGTAGATCTTTCGACGGTAGTTTGGTGCCAAGGATGCGTTCCATCCACACGATCACTTCCTACAGCGATCATCACAACGACGAGTCTACCAGTCAGTTTTCGCAAGCATCTTCCAGGGTTCGTTTGCAAGACAGCATCAACAGATACAAGTAGCAGTCCAGAGTGCGCACTCGTTGTCGTTTGAGGTACTCGAGCGCAAGCGCTTTGTTGTTTGCCCACTTGGCTGAGAGCGAGAGGCGGCGCTGGTGCTTGCTCATGGGCGACGCAAGTGCCGCGTCCGTGACGACGATGCCGCCATCGTCGAGCTCGGGTGAGAGCGCGAGACTCAGATCCATGCTTGCTAGTATGGTGGATGGAAGCTGCGTGCAGCGGCTTGTTGAGATGATGAATTGCTCGTGCGTGATCCGTCCAAAGAGTCGCAGCGACGAAGAATCGCTGTATTGACGAATTTAGCGCTAAGTGCGACTAAGTTTGGTGGCGTGACAATACAAATACAGGTCATCACACGTGGTAGATTGCTTGCGTTCTGCGTGCGCTGCTGCCTGCTACCGATGATCCGAGAGACAATGAACTGCAAGCGTCGAGTGACGAGAGCAGAGCTGCGCATTGCAGGCATGTTGAAGCTGACAAGTTGTTGCTTGTGTGTGCCTCACGTCGTTGAATGTAGGTTTCGGTGGCAAATTGTAATTTGTGCCACCGATTGCAGTTTGTGCCACCGATTGCAGTTTGTGCCACCGATTGACACAAACATCGTTGTTTGCCAACCAATTTCGACACGCACATCACAAAAACAACACAAGCAGCAATTAAGCGACGTCGCGTACGCACACACCTGCCGCTTGCGTCACGACCAGCTCGAGTACGTCCTGTAACACCACACAGCACACAGAACATACATATCAGCCATGCTTCGTATCGTCGCTGGCACGTACGAGGGTTTACTGTACGGCTGGGAGTTCCCAACCGACGAAGCGACACTCTTGCCAACGACAACGACGCCTGCACCCAAGCTCAAGCTCATCTTTGGCTACTCGGCCCACACTGAGTGCATCAAGAGCGTTGCGCTCATGGCTGCAAAGCACGGCAAGACGCTGCTCTCGGGCGGCAACGACGAGCTCATCAAGTACGTTGCATCGCAACTGCTGCTGTTCTTGCGATGCACTCATACGCAAACACACAGAGAGAGATCCATCGACTCACTTGATGCGCTTGGTTGTTTATACCATACTTCATAGGATCTACAACGTCGACAAGCGCGTTGAAGTTGGGAGTCTCATGGAACAACACGGCGCGATCACGAGCCTCGAGTTCTTTGGGCAGAGCCACTTGCTCAGTGGCAGTGCGGACCATTCGATCTGCATCTGGCGCACGTCTGACTGGAACTGTCTCCACATCCTCGGTGGACACAAGTACGTGTTTGCGTGACGTATCGACTGTATATTGTATTGCTGCATTGATTGGTCGAGGATGCGCACGTAGTGAGTTGCTAACATGCGTACGTAACACACATTGCGTTCGTCGATAAATTTGCAGAGGCGAGATCAACTCGATTGCAGTCCACCCAAGTGGGAAGCTCTGCTTCTCCGTCGCGCGTGACCGGACGCTGCGCATGTGGAACTTGGTGAAAGGCCGCGTTGCGTACATCCGGCGGCTCGAGAAGGAAGCAAACTTGGTGCTGCTGTCGCACACGGGGACGCGGTACGCACTGTGTTTTGGCACCGACGTGTCGGTCTTTAACACTGCGAACGCCGAGCTCGTTGGGACGCTCGAGCACCCACAGCGGATCCAGTGCGCAGCGTTTGCGACCGACGAGTACGTCGTCTGTGCCGGCGACGACAAGCACATTTACATCTGGACGACGACTGGGAAGTACGTACTTGCTTTTTGAAGTGGCGTTCATGGTTGCAAACAACGGGTTAGCAGTTTGTTGGCAATTGCTTCGCAATTTGCGGGTGCAAATGTGTGTTGCACTTGCAATTGCGGCGGCAATTGCTAACATGTGGACTTGCAATTGCTAACTTGTTGCACATGCAATTGCAATTGCTAACAATACTGCGTATTGCAATTGTGTTGCCACCCATTTCAGTCTTGTTGCAAACGTGACACATGTCGACCTGACGGCGCGCATTCGGTGCTTGCAGGTGCTGTACGTGCGTGGCGCCGACGCATTGCCATGGATCGTGCTCGCGACGTCGAACGGCACAGTGCAGATCTGGGACCTTGCAACGTTCACGTTCGATGCGCTGGCGCCCGTTGAAGCGAATGCGACGGTTGCGCCAGTGACGTCGACGACATTGATGAGCAAACCGCGCTTGACGTGCCTCACTGCGTGCCTCGCAGACGACGGCGTGGCAGTGCCAGCAACAGCGCAGCCGACAAAAGCCAAAAAGAAGAAGAAAGTTGCAGCAGCGGACGCCAAGCCGACTGCTGCAAGCGTTGCTGCGCCACGCGTTGTCGTTGAGTTGGATGACGAGGCAGCAGTGCCAACTGACAACAAGCAAAAGCGCAGCGTTGACGACACTAGCAACAGCGGTGCTGCTGGCAAGAAGCCACGCACCAAGAAACCCAAGAAAGCGAAAACTACGTGAGTGGTGCAAAGTAGCACACTAGCGAATAGAGCGAATGCAACTTGTTTGAAACAAGTGTTTGGACGATAGCAACTTGTAATTGCATCCTTTATTGACATTTTTGCGTTATAATATATCTGAATAATTGCAAAACAATAGTTTCTCATTCCGATTTTTGAACGTTTGGTCGTTCTGCACTCAACGACGACAACAAAAACGCAGCACTGTGCACGCACGTTCGAGGCGCGCGCACGCAGACGCCGTCGGCAGCAGCAGCAGCAGCGTCTGTACGCTCTGTACGATCCTATTTACACCCTCCTTCTTTTCATCTTTTGCCGTAGCTGACGCGATGGTGCGCGTCAAAGTCGAGTGGCGCGCACAACAGAAGAGCCACAAACAACACCAGCAACCGCAGTTGGACCCACTCACAACAAGCGATCATGCATTTGCAAGCACGCGTGTGCAATCGCTACCTCCACTGCCGCCATTGCTGCCACCTGCGATCGACACCTGCATCGATCTCACAGCCGACAACGACGACATCGACTCGGACGACGCCGACGAACCACTGGGTAGCAATCGTACTAGTCACAACGCAACTACCGCATCCGCATCCGCAACACCAGCAGCAGCGCCAGTCGAAGAGTCGGACGAGGACGAAGCGTGGCCACTGCATCAACAGGACACTGCAGTCGTCTATCAACTACCACATAGCGCATCGCTGCCCACTGCAATCGCGTCACCAGCGTCCGAAGACGAAGACGAAGCGCTACCAACAACAACAACAACAACAACAGAAGCGCTCCACGCGCCAGGCAACGCTGCTATCGATCCTGAAGAGAACGACGACGAAGACGAGATGGAAGATGGTGAGATCGTCGAAGAAGGCGCTGTGCGTGCCTCGCCGACGCAAGTGCGACACGCGATTGCACTCGGTCGGCGCCTCGCAGCAACTGCCAAAGCAACAAACGACAGTGACGCAAAGCGACTTCAATTGCCAACGACAAAGAAACCAAAGAAACGCGGGAAGAAGAAGAAAAAGACAAATGCAAAGCGCAATTGCGACGCAATGTTGCAGCAAACCGGCTCTTTTGAGCGTACTGGCTCTTTTGAGGCAGTACCAACAACGCCAGCGTTTGTCCGCGTCGTGCGGCACCACGCAGCGGTGCCACAGTTACATTTACACGCGCCGACACAAGCAGACGACGGCGTTGCGCAGCTGTTGAACCAGCACCGACTCGATGTCGAACGCATGCGACACGCGCACGTGCCATTCCTACCGCCGCCTTTCCCGTTTGATGCACAACCACAACCACAACAACAACAACAGCAACAACAGCAGCAGCCGCAACAACAGTTGCGAGCGCCAGTGTTTGCTGACGCAACCGATGCGTTCGTGCGCGTGAGTCGCCATGGCGCAATCGAATCGTTTTCAACTGGCAGCAGCAACAGCAACAATCGAAAAGCGCCACCAAGTGGATCGTTCAAGTACCGAACGGTCCGCAATGTTTCATTGCATGCGGCCACGCCATCGTTTGATAACAACAACAGCAGCAGCAGTAGCAGTAGCATGAGCGTCAGTGACAACAGCAACAGCAACAGCAACCACTCGAGTCCCGAGCGCGCGCGCAATCCGCAATTGCAGGATCTATCAGAAGAGACGATGCCATCTGTGGATCTCGACAGTCTCCGTGCTGCTGCATTGCGTACGAAGCGACTGCATATTAACAAAGACGGAGCGTCAATAGCAACAACAACACCAAACAATGACGACTCGATCGATTGTTTACGGGCTGCGATTTTGCAATCGATCGCTGCACGCAAAGCCAAACCAGCACCAGCGCCTCCAGTACCAGCGACAGCAATTACGGACTCAACAACACAACCGACGCTACACGTGGTGGCGCCAGCCACCATGCGACCATCGAGTCCATTCGTGCCGCCTCTACCGCCAACAACAACAACAGCAATAACGCATCGATTGGTGGTTGCACCGCCACGCGACGCGCCAGCACCAGTGGCAGCGCCAGTGGCACGTGTACCACCACCACCACCACCACGCGTACCGAGTCGCTCGCCGTCGCCGTCGCTTGGTGCGTTCCGTCCTGCGACAACGACAACTACAGCAGCAGCGACAACAGCAACAACAGCAACAATGCGTGCAGTGACGCCACGACCACTACCACCACCTCCGCCGTCGTCGTTGTTTCACCCTTTGACGGCGTCGCGCCAGTCGCTCGTGATTTGTTTATCGCCTGAGGACTTTACTGCAAGTACGAATAACGACAAGACCAACAACGACAACACGACTAACAGCATGGACGGCAGTGCACGGCGTTTACCCAGCACGAGTCGACCGACTAGCGCGAGTAATAGCAGCACTAGCAACGCTGCGATTGACGCATTGCGCAAACAGATTGCAGAACGCGAGAAACTGCTGCTTACGAGTCGCGCAACTGCAGCATCCGCAGGAGGAGGAACGAATGGCGCACCAGCATCTGCTGTTCCTGCTGCTGTCTCGTTGGCATTGCCGCCAGTCGACACGACGATGAACAACAACAACAACAACATTGCAAGCAGCATTGTGGCTCTGACGAATGACAGCGACGCACGTACGAGCTTACAGGCGCAGATCGATGCGATGAAGAAACAAATTGCAGCCCGAGAGAGCGCAAAGAGCAACTTGTCGTCTGCACGCGCGTCGGTCGCCAGTTCCCCCACGCGCGACGCAGCAACAGAAGAACAACCACCAACAGTTGCAGCAACAATGAACCACCAGCAGCAGCAGCAGCACGTACGACTGCGTGGGGTCCGTACTTGCGTCGCGCGCGCCGCTCGTGCAGTAGCACTGGAGCAGCGTCTCTGCAGCAGCTCCAGTTGCTACTGCGAGTAGCGCGCGGCGCGTCGTATGTTTGTGTGCTTTCGATCGTCGCTTGCGTTGTGTAGAATGCGTCTTTGCGTATGTGTGCGTATCGTTTGTGGCGCTGATCGTTCGTTCGTCTCTCTGTCTGCTGCTGCTGCTGTTGTTGTTGTCGTTGTTGTGGTCATGTGGACGCACGCGGCTGCTGCTCATGCAGGTCGCGATCGATCGAAGCGGCGATAACCCACTGGCGTCTGCGACGCTGCTGCTGCCCGCTGGTGCTGCTGCGACGGTGACCGATCGGGATGCAATGGCAGCGCGCTACCGCACGTGCGTGTCGGAGATGGAAACAGCGCAGCGCCAGGTCGCAGCAATCGACGCACAAGTCGCAACGCTCGAGCGCGACATTGCAGCGATCGAACACGCGGCAGCGGCTACGGCAGCACCGACAGCGTCGGACGAACAACCAAAATCCAAGTCGCCGGTCACAGCAACCGTCGCACACGTCCGTGCGTATTTTGTGCGTTGAAGTGGATGGGCGACAGGCGCAGGTGAGTGTGTAAGTGCGTAAGTATGTGCGTGTGTGGAGGACGTCAGGTGTGTGTGTCTGAGAAAGAGAGAGAGAGAGAGAGAGACAGCGACAAGCGAAACGAGCGATGCGACGTGTTGTGTGTGTGTGTGTGTTTGGAGAGTGTGGGAAGGAAAGGAGGAGGAGGACGTGGATCATGACGCAACAGAGCTCCACGAGCAAGCGCCAGCAGCAGCAGCAGCAGTTCTGTAGATGGTATTTATTGGCACATTGCGCTTGGAGAGCTTGCAAGAGCAGGAGGAACCGTCCTCTGTCTTTCCATCCACATTTACACACACGACACTGTCACGACGCACGTAAACACGCAACGTTTGATACAACGTCGACTGTTTCATCATCCATTTGTTGTTGTCGTTCGCTCTTTCTCTCTCTCTTGACACTTGTCTCCACACTTGGTTTCTATCCATCCGACCCGCACATTGCCTCAAAAGTACAGCGGATTTGCATACGGCGGGTACTGATCGTCGATCCACTCGCTCACGACGTCATCGAGTTGGAGAATGAGTGGCAGCAACAACAGTTCGTCCTTGTACACGACAGCCGGTGGTGGTGGTGCTGCTGCTGCGTCAAGCGGCGCAACGACGACGCCACTGCCACCACTAAGCGTCAATACGAGGTCGCTGTCGTCGTTGTTGTTTGTTTTTTTGAACGCACGCACGAGCACGTCGACGTCGAGCGTGAGCGATGCCGAACTGAGCCACGCAAGCAACGCTGCGAGGCCCGCATCGAGCCACGTCTCGTACTTGCGACGGTTGTCGTTCGACGCATGCTGCTGGACGAGCGGTCGGACAATTGTCGCGACGACCCAGTGCACGATCGGCACGACGCGTGCAACAAACGAACCGGCGCCGACACTTGCATGGAGCTTCGTGAACGCACTCGCACGCACGTCGACGCGATTGTGTGCTGTTTTATTGCCATCCGGCGTCGAGGAGGCAGCGCCAAACGAGAACGCAAGTGCGCAGTGCTTCTCGCCAATTGCTGGCTTGTGCGCCAACTTGCTGGTCGGCGCTGTCTGCGCTGTTGACTCCACTGACGCTATGGACGCACTGTGCTGTCGTTGTTGCTGTTGATGGTGCTCCACGAGTGCGTCGACGTCGATCAGCACTTTGCTCACGACGTCCGTGACGACGACGCGACCAACGGCTTCAAGCGCTGGAGGGTGGTGATGACTGCGGCGCTGCTGCTGCTGCTGCGACGCGCGCCGTCGTTGCGTGCGGTTTGTCAGCGGACTCGTGGCGCCAGCGTCGGCTTTCGGAACGAGCAGCTCGATTTGCAGGCCGACGCTCTTGTTCGTATCCGAAACCGTCTCGATGCGGTAGAGGCCAAACAAACATGCTGGCACGGCGAGTTGGACGCTCACCGGTCCGACGAACGCAACGTCGTGGATCGACCCATTGACGTCACAGTCCGTGCCGTTGCCACGGAGTTTTGCTGCGACAGCGACACTTACGCTCTCGACGTTGTGCGTCACGACTGCCAACGCTGCAAGGAGCGAGTCGACGACGCGCCGAACACTCTCGAGCTTTGAACGGAACGCTGCGTCGAGCGATGACGTTGCTGCGGTCACAGCGTTCGTCTTGTCACATGTCGCTGCTGTTGCGGTCGTAGCGCCAGCCGCAAGAGCAGCAATCGGTTTGGACGTCTTGCGGCCAAAGCGAAAGCCATACAAGAACGCATTGAAGCCAGTGCGTGGCTTTGCGACGTCGACACCGACGACGACGCGTTCCAACAGCTTCGCAGCAGCGTCGACAGCACGCTGCGCGCTCACGACGCAGTGCACGCGCGTGACACACAGCTCGACAGTCACTGGTCGGTTCGCCAAGCGCGCGAGCGTCGCAAACAGCGCGTCGATCTCAAACAGCGCAAACGGCAGCGCTTCGATCCGTACCGCGCTAGCAGCGCCACTGCCACTGACGTTTGCAGCTCGGAGCTTGCGGACGTACACGAGCTCCAACGCACGGCGCCAGAGCGCACGGAGGTGTGTCGCATGCGCGTCGTCATTGCTTTTGCTGTCATTCTCATCCGTTGGCGCTGGCGACTGCGCTGCGTGGACAAAGAACCGCGTGTAGTACGCACACATGTTTGCGATTGTCCGGAAGCTGCTGCTCGCTGCTGGGAACAGCGGCGCGTCTTTCAACGCAACAAGTAAATTGAACTGCGCGGGCGTTAACTTCAGAGTTGCTGCGATCCGCCGCATCGCTGCGTCTGTCTGGCGGCGCGACTGTGGCAACCGCGCTTGCGCCAAGAGGAGCGTCGGCGTCACTGCGTCCGCGTCCGCATCGCTAGTCGACGAAACGTCGTGGATTTGTTCGATCGGACGTTCCCACACGTCGTCGATCGCAATGCCCGTAAGTTTGACGCTGCCTTCGACGTCCAGCTTTGCAGGCGGCACAGCAAACGCAGTTGCGAGCTCCGGTGGCACGTACAGCAGCGCAACGTCCCGGAGCAACGCTGTCAACACATCTGCGCACAGTTTGCGCACGACGGCCTCTGGCAAATCCAATCCGCCCTGGACACGGCGTGTAAAGTTCGACAAGTCGACGCGCGTTGCGTCGGGCGTCAATAAGAACTCCCACCGTCCGTAGCTACTACGCGCGAAAGAGCCAGTTTGCGGCACATCCTCGACGTAGATCAAGTGCAGCGTCACGTCAAAGTCCGTGTCGAGATACATCCGGTCCCATACGCTCTTCGGCACGCGCGTCCCTCGGTCGCCAGTGACTTTCACGTGCTCGCCAGCACAGACCGTATGGCCTCGCATACTTACTTTCATACTCGGTGCAATCCCACTCGCACCGTTCGTCTGGTGCGACACGTGCACTGCAAACGAACTCGCAAGCGTCTCGATTGCAAACGTTCGCAATCCATAAAAGATCCCATCGATACTGAAGCGCAGTGTGTAGAACGTCGCGCGTGGGTGCCACAGCTGTCGTTTGAGAGAGTCGAGCTTTGCTTGCGCACGCTGGCTCTTCGCCGCCGCCACACGTGGCGATAGTGTAGATGCTGGTAGCAACGACCGGGGGCTGCTGTTCGTACTACTCGCGTGTTGCTGTTTCGGTTTCGTCGACGCAACGGTCGCAAGCGCAGCGATCGCTTTTTCAAGCAACGCAATCTGCCGCTGCAGCTTCGCTTGTTCGATGCGCCAGCGCTTGCGATTGTGCACTTCCAACGCAATTGCACGTGTGTAGATGTGTTCCATCTCAACAACGACGGACGCCCACGCAGCATCGAATGCTTTTGGATCGAGTGTCTGTGCGGTTGAGAAAGCAATCGAAGCGTCCAGTGCACTGGCTTCATCGTCTTCGTCGTCGCTATTGTCATCGCTATTGTCGTCGTTATCGTCGTTGTCGTCGACGTTGAGATCGTTCGGTGCAACGTCGATGCGATCAACGCTAGCAGCTGCTTCGTTCGTGTCGCTATCGTCTGTTTGCACGGGTTCAGTGACCTCGACAACGTCCACAACGCGCTGTCGGTGGCGGATCCAGCGCCGACGACGAACGTAGTCAGTTGCACGCGGCTCACGCCGACCACCTGAGCGCTTGAGTGCACTGTTGAGTCTGTTCGTGTCCAAATGATCGCATGCTATCAAGTTAGAGGGCTCATAACTTTCTACTTTTATATGAAAACTCTCTAAATGTATATATAGGACTCTCTAATGTTATACAAAGTGTGCGATGCCGCATGCCAAGCATAGTCTTTCTACATTGATATCCATCAACTCTCTAACTTCATATCAATGACGTACAGTGTAAAGTCAAATCCGTACGTCCATCCGTCGGCGTCGCAGTTACCCGTGTGCGTATCGACGACCCACTCGGTTGTCCAGATCCAGTTTACTGGCAATTGCGGCTCCACGTGTGCGCGCGTTTGGCTCGACGGTGTCCCAAACATGCTGCCCCACCGATGGCGATCGGTTGGGAGCAAGTGCCCGGGCAGCGACGACCCATACGAGAACGAAAAGTACGAGTACCGCTCATGTTCGTACAGATCGTCGATTGCGACTTCACCGCTAAAGTCCCGCGCACCGACTTGCATGTGCACGCGCTGGAGCAGCGCTTCTTCGTGGCCCTACAAATTTATAGAAATACAAAATGAAAGAGTCGCAGCATTCGATTAACGATTGCACGTACGCACGTGCGGTTGAACGAGCGCTCGCATCCACGTGACGACAGACAGTGCGAGTCGAATGAGGCGCCTACACAACGCACCTTGTTGCGGTCGAGGATCGCATCGACGTTGTCGACCTGTCGTGGGTCGTGAGCCCAGTAGAACGCTCGCAAGCGCGTCTGGAACTTCCGGCGCTGGGCTTCGTCTGCCGTCACATCCGCTGTGTGTGATGAGTGTGTTGTACATGCAGGTGCGCGGAAGCAATTGTTACACGAAGAGCCACGACTGTCGTTACGACAAGTGCATGTGGAAGCACGTGACGCACATGACGCACATGACGACGACGATGACGGCACGTTCGCAGTGTTCTCGCTCACAGCTGCGAGAGTTGGCGCACTCTTGCGCCGCACCATGTTCTTTACCATGGTGGCGTCGTTGATCGGTAGAGCGTACACACTACAGCACGCTACAGCACGGATCAATCGATCAAATGGATCCACAACGTTTAGCGTCGTGTTGCAAAAAATTTCTGCTCCATCATATTTTTTGGTATTTAAATCGGATCGCATCAATTTTGCAGACGCGTGGCTCATCAAACGACATTTTCATTCCCTCGAGCAGTACGAAAAAGCATAGACATCGTCACACGTGTGCGCGCGACCTGCAGCACCACACAGTACAGTAAAGCACCATGGCGCCGAACATCAAAATGATGGGCGTCACGATGAGCCTCGCGTTCTTCTGCAACACGTTCCTCGACAAGGAAAACTACAGTACGTTGTTGCTACTTGCCTGCATTTTTGCAAAATGACGTGGATCGCGCCACGTCCCCCCTCTGCGTTCGTGTGTGCTGCGCACTAACGTGTGGCATCACATGCATCGCTCTTCTCGTTGTCCATCTGCTACTGCAGCGCACACGTTGATCGTGCGCAGCTTGTACGGTATCTCGCAGCTCGTGTGCTACGGCTTGTTGCTCGCAATCTACTTGCGCGCCAAGGTGCGTGCGTGTCTGCTCTTGTCTTGCTCTTGCGCTTGTATGTGCACATTCGCTCGTCTTACGCACACGCATCGCTTGCTTGTGTGTGTGTGGGTCACACGTCGTATAGAAAAACGTCGAGCCAGGTGTAATTACAGTCAAAGAGGACTTGGGGTTTGGTCAAGAGGGCGACAAGGACGAGAAGATCACAGTGTCTGAGTACGACATGCGCCAGTCGCTCAAGGAGCTCCAGAAGATCGCAATCGGATCGGCGATCACGGTGTTCATTCACTACAAGTGGGGCTTCTTCCCACCACTGTTCATCCAGACCGTGACGCAGCCGTTCAATTTGCTCCAGACACCGTTGGCCAAAGTCACGTTACGGGGTGAGAAAGCGTGGGGCGACCTCCGCCGTCCGTGGGCAAGTGCACTCGCAATGGGGTCCCAAATGAACGCGTGGACCGATACGATCCAATCAGCAATGGGGGGCGGTGAACCGCCCGTTCGGACGAGTAAGAAAGCGAGTAAGAAAGCTGCCGCGGCCGCCGCCAAGCGCAAAACCAAGTGAGGGACTGGACAGCAGCAGCAGCGGTAGTAGGACGTAGCGTGTAGGAGGAAGGAGGAGAGAGGAGAGAGGCGACAACCCGACTAGCTAGATAGAACAATGGCAAATGAGAGACTGTTACTCGTTCGTTGGTGTTGAACGGAATGTATCGTAGTTGTGCGATGAGCTCGACACAGTCACTCGTCTATAGCAACGAGCAGAATGCGCCAGTCAACTGACGTAACGTCGCCGCCGCCTCCTACACCACTAGACTACTCGCTACACGTAACGAGCGTCTCGCCCGTGATCTCGATCGATGGCATCTCGTTCTGCTTGAACGACAGCATGAGGCTCTTGAACTCGTCAAAGTCAAAGCAGCTCTGGAGCACGTCGATGACGTCAAGCGGGATCTCCTCTATTCGCAGTTGTTGTCGACCACGTAGTGCCCACACGGCAGTCGTAAGCGACTGGTACGTCTGCAGGCAGCGCTGTAAAGTAAAGACGAACGCACCTTCGTGCTCCTGCATCTGGCGACAGAGTTCGTCCATTGAGAAGTTCTGTTGCGTCGCACATACAAGTGCGTATGAATACCAAGAAGAGCGAAGTAGAACGACGCCAACAACGACGTGGAATACGCAAACAGACCTCGAGCTTCGCCAACAAACGCTGCTCCAAAAACGACTCTGTCGATCAAATTATGAGTGACAATGAGACGACATGCGGAGACGCAAGCGATGATGTGGACGTCATAGAACGCACCAATGAGGTTGGCGTACTCGGTAAAGATGTTCGTGTAGATGAGTTTGTTCTCCGTCACGTTCTCAAACACCTCTGCTTGTCGTCGTCAACGTATTATGTATGAGTCACGCATCGCCATGTATCACCAGCAGCAGCTGTTGGATGAGCGCGACAGCACAAGCAGCAGCAGCAGCACAAGTTGACAAACGCACCGCAGTTCTTGAGGCAAAAGTCGCTCTGGAGGTTCACAAACTCAGGGTCCATGAGAATGTCCTGCAGCACGCCGATCATCTCGTCCAGTTGGTTCTCCTGTGTGTCGTTGCAAGCATCGCAACGTCAGCTGCAATTGAAGGAGAGAACCAGCGGGGTAGTAATGGTGGTTGCACAGATGGACTCGTGACACACGCGCCTCGGTGTTCTCGCCCACATCGTTGTCAAAGATCTCTTCCTCCTCATCGTCCCGGAGCGCGTCAGTGACCTCAGGTTCGTCCGTTGCTGCTTTGTCCGTGTGTAGCTCGAGCGTGAGCGATTCTTGCACGCGCATCAGCATCAACACGAATGCATCGACAAATGAGCGTGCTACAATCGTACCACTGAAAGCCGACATGGTGTTCAATCGATCGATGGGTTGATGCGAAGCTAGGCCTGCGTAAGAGACTCACAGAGGCGTGGTCGTGTTGCTTGACGCTGTTGCTACAATCAAGCGGTATGCGTGTGGCTTGAGCGTATGATGTATGCAATACGAGCGCGTTGCTGTGCGATTTCGCGTCGTTTCGAGTGAGCAGCTCATTTCTGTTATGAACATACCAAAACAAAGTGAAGCATATATTCCCACTTTAAGTATTCATATAATAGAAACACAACTGTTTTACAGTATCGTGTGAAAAATTGGATGTGTTGTCGGCTCGAAAAAATGGCCTTTTAACCTATTTTAGATAGCGTCAGAAGCCAGTTGGCTCCTGCAAAAACAACAAACAAAAAGCGCTCAAAGACGACGACTGTAGTCAAGTTGCTGCTGTCGCGACATAGTCTGCACGTCACCACCACCTCGTCATTGCGAACGTCTGCTGCTGCTGCTGCACGTGCCGTGTTCGCGCGCATCTCGTTCTACTGCGCCGTACAGTGCATACGTGCTGAATCGATCGAGCGACTCGTGTATAGTTTAGAAGGAATCAACTCGACCGCATAAGACCACCAGAGCAAACAGAACTCCAGAGTTCAGTGCGTTCAGACTACACACACACTGCGCTCCTGCTGCTGCGGCCTCCTGCTAGTTTTGCGTACTCGTCGTGCTGCTGCGGCTGTCAGAGACGCACTACTCCACGCGACGAGCATGGCGCGCAAGAATGGCTGGCAAGCGCCGTTCCACGTGCTCCAGGTCGTCACGTGGGTCATGTTCCCGACGATCATGGCGCTGTTCTTTGTCTTCTACACGCCGCTGCTACAAACGACTGCTGCTTACGTCGGCACGGCGGTACGTTGGCACGCAATCGTCCAGGCAGTTGCCATGCTTCCTTCCCTAATCGCTTCACTCACTCACTCGCATACATGGCTCAATTCATTCATACCACACGACACAGGCGTACGTCGTCGCGTGTCTCTTCACTGTCTACGCAGTATTCGTGTGTACGAAGACCGACCCGTCAGACGACTGCATCCTACGGCCATCGGTGCGTTCGTGGCACTGACTGTAAAGGCGCAACGCCACTGTCGTCACGGTCATTAATGACGCAAACGCTTCTACATACAACAGACGATCAACCGCGACACGCGCGCAAGTGAAGATCAAGTCTACTGCAACGTCTGCATGCAATACGTGTACGTCTGCGTGTCTTGTACTGCCGCTTGGCGCTTGTTTGTTTATCGATCGATCGATCGTACAATGGACCGTATGAATTGTCTTTGTGCCGAATCACTTGCTGACGCGAACGTACGCAATTTGCAGGCACAAAGAGAGTCGTCACTGTCGCTTGTGCAACAAGTGCGTCGCAGTGTTTGACCACCACTGCAAGTGGCTGAACAACTGCGTGGGGCAAAAGAACTATCGTTTCTTTCTCGCATCGGTCGTTGGTGCAACTGTGTTGCTGGCGCTGCAACTTGCACTTGGTGCAGTCGTGTTTTACGAGACGTTTGCGAATCCGGACACTGTGCGCCGTCGTGGTACGTTTTGTGTGGCATGCGCAATTGCTGTGTGTGCAAGTTGCTTTTGTTGTTGTGGACAAGTCGTTTTTTTAAAATATTGTGCGCAAGTTGTTTGTGCAAAAGTTGCTTTGTTTTGTTTTGTTGCAAGTTGTTTTGCTTTGTTGTGCAAGTTGCTTTTACTCATTCCGCATTGTTGCATTTCCGCTCTTTCGATTTCTGCATTGTGCCATTTACTCCACTACAGCAACGAGTGCATTTGGGTGCTCGAACGCATCGGCAGATGCATTGACGGGGCTGTGCGCTACCACGAGCGCCGACGGCCTATCACTGCTCGCGATCCAGATCGTCCATGGCATCTTACTCGCGTTCCTCGCGCCGTCGTGCTTCCTCATTGCACAGCTCACGTTCTTTCACATTCACCTCTGTACGTTCTTTTGTACTTCAACAAAACGGACTGGCTCTCTCGGATTGACGGACGTACGATCGATTTACGTATCAATAGGTATCGAAAACATTACAACGTACGATTACATTGTGCGCAAACGGAAGCGCGAGATGAACCGCCTCCGTGGTGTTAACAATGCTGTACGTCATCGTGTCCACCCGATTTGATGGCTTCTGAAATACAAAGCAGCAACTGCATTGTGTAGCCACTACTACTTATTGACGGAAGTGTCATTTGACTTGGTTTTTGTATGCACCGCAGTCCGGTTTGCACTGGTGGCAACGCATTTGTGCGTGTTGTTTCCCACGACCGCCTCCCCGTGCGTCTGAGAACGACAAGTCGCAGGACGTCTCGAATCGCAGCGCAAACGGCGACGTTGACGAGCACGACGACCGCAGTAACGACGACGACGATGCTGCAATCGAAGCTGAAGTCGACGACGACCTCGACGTCCTCAGTCAGCGCAGCAGCGAAGTCGACAACGACGATACCGCAAGCGCAAGTGCACGGCGCCGCGCAAGTCGCCGACAGAGCAGTAGTGGCGGCGCGCCGCGCCGTGGCTTTGGGCTCCACGTCAACCTCGCCGCTGTCACGTCTGCAACGACAGCGTCGACTGGTTCATCGACGCTCCCGACGTCGTCGATCGTGCTTGAGACACCGACGACGGCTGGCGCTTCGACGAGCGACTACGTGCTGGCGCCGCAGACGCCGCGGAGTCCACGCTCGGATGCGGAGAGCGCGTATCGGTCCGACAACTCGATCGAAGCGCGTAGTAGTAGTATGCAACAGCAGGTTGGAGATAGTAACAACAGTAGCGCAACGTCGTCGGTGGTCATGTACGGCCGCCCAGGTCCGAGCGACACTGCAGCGCATCACATTGTCTGACACGTCCGTAATAGTTGGAGACACGAGCAGAAAGGAGTGCAATACAATCGGAATCAAAACATTGCAGCACGTGGATCGACCTACACACCGTTTTCTCTTTGTACG
>JAADXH010000253.1:0-29599 GCA_023337595.1 Globisporangium camurandrum
ACATATGACACACGACTTTGAGTGCAACGTAAAACGTAAGCTCATGCGCATAAGCAGCAGTCATTTCTGAACTTGCTCATTCGCGCGCACAATCACATACGCGCCGCCACTGCTCACTTGCTTTCCACGCAGCAGCTTCACCCGCCCACACACCACCACCACGCAATGGAAATCGAGCTCAGCAGCATGATTCCAACCGACTGGCGCGACTGGGAGGACTCACTCGACTCGATTGGGAGCCTCGGGCCGTTCGAGATGGACCTCGGGCTCGACAGCTTCTTGCTCTCGGCGACGACTGCCAGCTGAACTACTTCGACAGGCACCATAGTCATATTCACAGTCCGAACCACAATTCACACGGCTTGAGCTGACGCGACGACATAAGTCGGCGTCGTCATTGCAAACATCAACGATGTAGGCGTAGGCGTCGAAGTCGTTCCTGTTAGCGCTGCGACTGGAGCACGAATGGTGCGAGTAGGTATTGCCGTTGGTAGACAGTGCCGTTTGATGAAGCACCACTCAGCCCGTCGCTGTTGACAGTAAATGTCAACAGCGTCACAATCTGAGGTAAGAGTTCCCAGCCTTAGGTGCTCTCTCATTCACATGTGCTGCTCTCAAGATGGTTTAATCCCCTTTTGAAGCTCGTGATTTCTGAAGTTCATGATGTCGAGGACTCGAATGTACTGTTCGCGTCGTTCGCGTTCGAAGCACGCATTTTTGTGATTGCATCGCTTTCTTTTGATCAACCAAGAGCGCAGGCGCCATGTTCATGCAAACGCGTGTTGAACCACTAACGCACGTTGCAATTGTGACAGTAAAACCGCAATGGCTGTCGATCACCAATGATGTTGCAATAGGAGCAACACTAAAATGCAAAGCGACACATCCAGTCCATACATGTATTCTGTTCTTCATGTATCAAATGCAGTTGTGCAGCGTCGTCCAAACACTGCCGCCCATGTCTCTCTCTCTCTCTCTCTTTCTGTCTTCCATGCATCCTCCTCCTCGTTTTTCATTCCACGTCTCCAATCCTCCACATCCACATGGGTCGATTGCCTCCAACTCACTACTCATGCATCCGCCCAACCTTCCGCGTTGTGCAGCCGCACGTCGGCGTCCATGTTGGGCGAGTTCTGGATCGCGTACAGTAGCTTCGCGCGCAGCACGTCCTTCGACGAGTACGTCGGCAAGCGCAGTGCAAAGAAGCACGTCTGCGCATGCGGCAAGTACGTATCGGGGTCGACGCGTGCACCGGGGTCGTGCGCCGACTGGAGCTTAAAGTTCATCGGAAAGTCCTTCGCCGAGTTCGGCATGCGGCTGCGGGCCCACACGAACCGCAAGAACGACGTCCGGTCGTCGCTCGACAGCTCGTGCAGCACTTCCCAAAAGTACCCCACGTGCGGCATCGACGCGTCGCAGCCGTCGCTGTACTCGGTGCACTGCTGCAAGAGCGCAACATCGACCTCCCGGCGACCGCAGATCAACACTTCGAGCTCCCGTGGCGTGAACAGTGGCGCGAGTTCCATCGGCAACACGGCCGCGAGACCGTCGCGCAATGCGGCGAGCTGCTGGCTGCTTTCGCGCAACCGCGTCGCTTCAACGAGCTCGACGTACCGCTGGCGGTTCGCAGGCGTCACAGGCACCACTGCGCCGTTCGGGACGAGCGGCACTTCGGTCCCGTCGCTCAGCGGCGTCGTGAACCGCAAGTCATCGAGCACGTCCACGTCACCGCTTTCACCATTCCCCCCACTCGACGCTTCGATACGTTCGAGCGTGTTTGTCGTCACGACATCGACGCTCTCCAAATGCGCGCGCGTCACGTCGAGACCTGCGAGCGGTCGCCACACGAGCGCCGGCAAATCCAATCCCATCTGCAACCCATGGCGCACGGCCGTACCGATGACTTTGCCCAAGAACCGATGCAGATCCAACGCCATCGGGCCATTTGACGTTCCACTCGTGCCGCACGACGGATTGAGAAGGAATTTGTCCTGGTTGCTCCCGGTGCCACTGCGCCGATTCGGACACGGCACCAGGAGTGGCAACAAACCCTGTTCGTGCTTCGACAGCTCGACGTTGTCGGTCTGGAGCTCGTCGACGATCTGTTCAAACACGGCGCGGTACGGCCCGCCATAGTCGTTCACGCCTTCGCCCAAGAACTTGACTTTGAATGCACGACGTTGTCCGCCGTGACCCTTGCCGCAGTACGCACGCCGGAAGAAGCTGTCACTCCACGTGCGCATCTCGCGGTACAGTTGCCCAAACACCGAGCGCCGCAGTCGGTCGCCTGGTTGCGCAAGTAGACTCAGCTTCGACGCTTGCGCTTGGATGCGGTTGATCCGGATCACGCGGATCTCGCGCGGGTCCTCGTACTCGTCCGATGGCAACGGCGTGCTCGTCGTTGTCGCGCGGAGCACGTCGTCCCAGAACGCGCGTTTCGTGCTCGTGAACACGAGCCGACGCAGTGCGCGGAGCTTGTGGCTCGTCGACAAGAACTTGACTGGCGATTGTTGCGGCCGCTTCAATGGTGCAGAAGTCGAATCTACAACAACGTCGATGCTGCCAGTCGCTGCTGCGGTGGATAATGCGTCGATCGATGCTGCGGCCGACTCGATGCTGATCATCGGCAAAACGCGCAGCAGCTTGTTGTTCAGGACCCGCAAGACGCTCACGCGCGCACGCAGCTCGGCGCCAGTGAGCGGCCGCAGAGCCGGTGTCGCAAAGTACTCGTCTGGAATGAACGGTGGTGACGACGACGACGTGGACGCTTCGTTCGCAGCCAAGACGCCGTTGATCTTGAGGTTCGTCACGTCCGTGCCAAGCGCCGCGCAAAACGTGTTCAACCGCTCGACGAGTTGCATGTCGGACGCACTCGAGTGCGCACGCGTCGCGAGCTCAGCGAACGCGCCAAAGTCCAGCAGCGCACGTTGCTCCACGTCGCTGCGTGGCGCAAACGGCATCGCGTCCGGCGCAGTCGTGCTCGCACTGACGTCCATTGCGCTGTTCTCAAACAGCGTCATGTCTTTGCCGTCGCGCTTGATCAAGAGCAGCTCGCCGAGCTCGGATGGCGCCAAGTACCAGCCCCACGCGCGACCTTCGTCTGCGCCTTCGTTGCCCTGTGTCTCGGTGCGATACCACAGCAAGTCGCGGTACACGCCGAGGATCACTGCTTCCTCTGGTTGGTTCAGCTCGCGGCCGCACTTGGAGCACATGCGCACGCGGTCGCCTGCGAGGAACGGCGCATCGAGCCCTGCGGCTTTGCTCACGCGCATGCACGACGCTGGCGACGTGTCAAAGTCCACGAGCATCCCGCGCGGCCGTACAGGGAATCGTTGCCAGCGGTTCTCGCGCCAGCGCTTCCAATCGCACCAACTCTCTTCCAGCAGACTCGTCGGGAGATCAATGCGTGTCAACGGCGTCGACAGCGTCGCTGTTGACGTTGTCGTCGCTGCTGCGCTCGCAGCTTTCTCGCGGTGGATCGCAACGTACCACGCGTGGAGCGCTCGACTCACGTCCATGGCGTCCACGAGCAGCTGCTGCGGCGCAATGCCCGGTGCCGAGATCCACTTTTCATTCAGCGTCACGCGGTCGCCGCTCTTGCGCATGCCGATGCACGGGTACAGCGTCTTCGCGCCGCCACGTTCACCCTTGATGCTCTCGAACGCGACACCGAGGTCTGCGACAATGTGTTCTCCAAACTTGATGCCGTCCATGAAGAACGACAGCGTGCCTTGCTCCATGTCGAGCTTCACGCCGATCGTATCGCCAGCGTTGAAGTGGTCGCCGTAGATCCGCTCCGTGCTGTTGTGGTACGTCGCGCGAAAGTTCACAAAGCCCCAGCCGTGCCAGCGGTTCAGTCGACTCGAGAGCGCGGCCTGCGAGCCTGGCGGTCCTGCTTTCTCGCACACGCCGATAAAGACGCTGCCAAACTCAGCTTGGTCGACGCGCACTTCCCAGTAGTGCACGCCGGTCGTGAACCCAACGGTCCCGAGCGCCAAGTTGCGCGACTCGCCCGCATGACACGTCACACTCAAGCCATTGTCGGCGATCGCGAGCGTCGAAAAGTGCTGATGCGGGTCCATCGTAAACAGCGTGCGCGTCGTCACGACCATCTCGCCCTGGACGCTCACGCTCTTGCCGCGCTTGACGCCGCTGTGCGTGTAGCTCCCGCGCAGTGTCTCGACGGCACTCAACGCAGCACTGCGGCTGCTGCTGTCGCTTCCATCAGTCACAGTAACCGGTGCGACTGGCCGCAGCAGGTACCTGGTGCCCGGTTGCCACTTCTCCGTACCAAACCGGAGCGACCAGCCCATGTCCGGGTTCCCACGCGTGAGCTGGAGCTCCTGGATGCACAGGGACCCGTCGTGGTAGCGCAACCCGACAACGTACACCTCGGCGCCGTAGTCGGGCCACTCCATGGCGCCAGTGACCTTGCGTGGTGCGTCGTTGCTCGACATTGGCGCTGCGTCGTTGTCGTCAAACACGTGCAAGAGCACACCAAGGTGGACTTCCGAGCCAAAGCGGCCTTCGTCGTCGTGCTTCGTCTTGGGCGTCGCGTACTCGCGCACGACCTTCCCGCTGTCGTCGACGTCGACGTGCACTAGGTCAAAGTTCCCGTCCGCGCCCCATCGGTACGTGTACAGCGACTCGTTCGGCCAGCGCACCGACATGCCTTCGCCGTCGACGCCGCTCCAGGGCGACACGCCTTCGACGACGCCGATGCTGCCCTCACCGCCATCTTGGTCACGCCACTTCCAGTTCGGTCCACGGATGACTTTGCAGCCGACCGTGAGCTCCGGCACGTCTGGCTGCGTTGCGTCCGAGACCAAGCGGAACTGCGTCGCCGTGCCGCTCCAGAGTTGCGTGCGCGTGTCGGCGAGCACACCGACGTCGTGGCCGTAGCGCCAGCCGCGCAGCTCGTCGCCGACAATGCCGTGCATCGCGGCATCGAGCTGGTGCTTTTCGTCTGCGTTCAGCATCGACTCGTCGACGCGCACGGGTTCGTCCGGGAACACAAACTCAAACGCCGGCTCTTTCTTCACGGGCGCGTCAATTGGAATCTTCGTCTTGCTCTGGCGCTTGACCGCCACGCGCGAGTGCGCAGCGACTGCGATCGCAGCAGCCGCGGCGGCAACGTCGCTGTCCTCTGACACCATGTTCGCAATCGCGGAGAGCGTAATGTCCGGCGACTCCTCCGAGTCGCTGTTGTCGACTTCCATGTTCGACGCGCCACCGGTCGCAGCTGCAGCATTCTCAGCCGTGTCTGCGTCGTCGCGCGCAGACGGCGGCGTGCGCATTGGTCGAAATCCGATGATTGTATCTGCTGGTGTCAACGAAGTCGAGTCGCTGCTCGCGTCCGTCGCTGTCGATGCCGTCGCATCGTCTGTAGCCGCAGCAGAAGCAGCCGCAGCGTCGGCTTCGTCACGCTGGCGCTTGAGCTCGGCATCTGCGTCCAACTTTTGCTGCAGCACGCGCTTCTCCTCAACGACGGCTTCGTACTCGGAGAGGTTCAGTGGGTACAGGTCGCGCTCAACTTGCTTGCAGGCTGCGAGCTGCGCCACGACGTCCTTGTCAAACAGACTCTCAGTGGGCTTCCCGACGACGTCGAGTGCGAGTGCAACGACTGCAACGAGCTCCGTGAGGCTCTGGAGGTACTTGGAGCCGACAGGAAGGTTCGCATACTCTTTGCGCGTCCGCTCCTGCGTCAGTGCCACGAGGCGACGCAACGGCAGCGCCTGCAACGCAGTCTCGAGGACGTGCTTGTCGTGACTCGATCCAGCAGTCGCGTGCGACACGTCGACGCGCGGCAGCATCTCTTGAAACATGCCGGCGAGGATCGTCGCGCCGCGTTCTTTCACGCCAAGACTCGGCGACTTGAGCGACGTGATCCACGCACTCAGGAGCTGCTGGCGAATGCGGTCGTGCTGCGCTTGCGGCAACTGCGACTTGAACGCCACGAGTCCGTCGTTCATGAGACGCGTGAACCACTCGGCGAGGAACAAGTTTGGATGGTTCAGCACTTCGCGGTCCGACCACGCGTGGCCAGCGTCCGCTGTGATCTGTAGAAAGCTGCCCGTGATCGCGGCGTCCGACGCGTCCCATGGAATGCGCGCGTACTGGCGCTGCGACGCGCGCTTGACTTCCGCCGCAATGCACGCGAGGATGGCGTCGACCAGCGGATCTGCGTCGTTGTTGTTTGCGGTGCTAGTGTCGCTGCTGCTGCGATCGTGCTGCGCTGCTTGAGTTGCGCCGCACACACTCGCAAGCGCGGCGTGCAGCGCTGACTGCGTGATGCTCGAGAGCAGACTGAGTGCATACCGCCCGGTCACACCACAGTCGAGCAAGTGCGCAGCGTCGCTGTCGGGGACGATCGCAGACACGGACGTATTCGCGCCGAGCACGACGTGGCCGCTGAGCCCTGCGATGAGCTTGACGAAATCGATGAACCGTGTCGCGTCGCCGCTCGAACCGTTGCGATCGATTGCTGTCGACATCGTCGTTGCTTGTATGGCAGCAGCACCAACGCCAGACGACAAAAACGCCTTGACGGCAAACGGACCAACGACGTCGCTTGGCCACTTTGCAAGTAGCGTGAGCAGCATCCGACGCGCCTGTAAGATCGCGAGCGCGCGCGTCACGAGCAGCAGTTCCATGTACACACGGCTGTCGGGGATCGCTTTGATCTCGGCGATCGCATCGGCTTTGCTGCCAGCAGCGAGGCCACTCGCACCACCTACGCCGCCACGGCCGCTACCTGCACCGCCACGCAGCATCGACGGGTGCACGTCGCGTGGAAAGAACCGCGCGTCGCTCGCGTAGCTCTCGTCGCCCAAGCTCTCCTCCAAACAGTCTTCGCGCAAGCCAATCACGCCAAAGCCTTTCGGGAGCGCTGCGAGGCCGCCGCTCTCGTGCTCGGCAAGCACGTTCAAGATCGGTGCAAAGCCGGGCGGTGGCGCAAACTTGAACGGCGCACCGCCCAAGTTGAACTGCAGGCGCTCGCGGCGGTTGAAGCTCGCACACGGGTACACGCCGCGCGCAAACTTGATTGCGCGGAACGCAATGCCCATGTTCGCGGACCCAAGCTTGCCGTTGAGCGTAAAGATGATCGTCCCGGCGTCGGCGTCGATCGCACACCCGACGACGTCGCCCTGTTTCCACTTGGAGCCCCACGGCGACGACTGGCCGTGCCACTTTTGCTGTCGCCAGCCGTCGTACGCCCACGAGTGCGAGCCATCGCCGACACCGTCGCCGCGGTCGGCGGACCCCGAGAACGCAACGTCGGCCCAGCCGATCTGAATGCAGCCGTTCGAGTGCAATGTCGCTTCGTAGTACCACCGACCGGTCGAGACGAGGCAGTCGGGGGCGCCGACGCTCGCAAAGCCGCCGCCGACGAGTCCTTCGACCATTAGGTCGTCTTCACCGATACACGCTTGGCCGCTCACGCACCGCAGCGGGTTTGGTCGCAGCACCCGCTCTTCGCTGTCGTCGACGTGCTCGACTGCCTCATCGCTCGGTTCGTCGCCCGCAGTTGCTGCAGCAGCGCGCAGCTTCGCTTCTTCTTCGCGCCGGTCTTCCGCTTCAAGTGCCTCGCCGTTCGACAGGATCCACGTGAGCGCTGCGTCGACGTTGTTCCGGTTCGCAGCGAGTGCTTTCTTGCACCAGTTCCCAGGGAACCCCATCTCCGAGAGCTGTTCGAGCAAAGGGCTGATGAGATCGAGTTCGTCGCGCCGATGCGACCGCGCGCTGCTGCCGCCAATGCCACCGGCTGCAGCCGACTCGCGACTCGCTTTGTACTGCGCCAGCAGTCGTTCCATGTCGCTGCTATGCTCAAAGCAAAAGTTGATCGCTGCTTCGACGTTGTGCGAGCACCGCGCAAGCGCGACTTCGCACCACTCTTTCGGGAACCCCATCTCCATCATCTGCTGGACCATCGGACCGGAGGCGAGGCTGCTCGTGCTGCTGTTTGCGCCGCTCGCGTCATTGCCAGCGCTATTGGGTGTAGCGCTCGGCTTCGGTACTGGTGCAGCATGGGCGACGCGGATCGCACGCCAGCGAGCCCAGAGCAACAACCACGTCTCTTCGAGCGACGCAATGTCCCCGACACCAGCAGTCGTCGGGGAGTCCGAGATCGCAACGTTCAGCAGGTTCACGAGACCCGTCGCACCAGCGCCACGGATCAGGGTCGCAGCGCAGTGCGCGTCTTTGACAAGCGTCGCAGACGCACGCAGACCGTGCTGGCACAGCAGCATGCGGAACAGTCGCGACTCTTTTTCCATCTCCGACACAATGTCGGACGGCTCGACGCCGAGTGCATTCGTTGAGCTGCTGCCAGCACCACCAGCCGTGCTCTTTGCAAAGCGCGGTGAGAGCAGCTCGGACTCGGCTTCCGAGTCGCCACCACCGCCGCCACCGCCACTTGTGGTGCTGCCCGTGACGTCCATACCGTCGTTCGACATGTCGTCGTCGTCATCTTCGCTGTCGTCCCCTGGAACAGCGCCGTCACCCGCACCCGCGAGTGCGTCGATCGCTTGGATCTCCACCAGACTCTTCTGGATCTCGCTCAGAAAGTACGGCAGCTTGTGCGTCAAAAGCGCCTGCAGCACCGCGTCGGAGAACGCATTCGGTGGGAGCTCAACGTCCGGCACAGGGAACAGATCGTCCACTGGTACGCGCACTGGTCGCGTCTAATACACGAGTACGACACACAATAGGCGGCAAGTAGCATAGTGTTAGAATCGATAGACCGCAGGCACAACTATCCAAGCCAAATAAGTGTGATAGACGTACCGGCAATGCACCGCTCTGCTGGCTCGTGAGGTCGCTGTTGCGACTCGTGCCGCGCAGCAGCACTTCAGCAGCTGCCTTCTCAGGTTCGTACGCGACAACCACACCGCGCGCACCGCGGAACGCAATATCCTGCAACGCCGATCCGGCGCGCGGCATGATCTTCACCGTGCCGCCGACACGGAGGCCTTCAATGTGGCCATCGAGCACACACAGCGCCGACAACGCGTTCAAGTACCCTGCACTCTGCGCTTTCCACGCTGCGCGAGATGGCACGTCGCTCGACGACATGTCTTCCATCTCCACGTCTGCGTCCGTTGCGCTGCTCGAATTGGCACTTGCGCTGCTCGACTCGGTGATGCAGCTCTCGGGGATGCCCGCGAGTGCATCGGCGATCGCGCGGTTAAGGTATGTGGTCCACTTGTCCGACTCGTATAGCGAGCGCAGCAGCAAAATCACTTCGGCTGCAAGGTCGCTGTCCACGTTGCTCTTTGTGACGACGCCACCACCAGCAGCAGCAACAACGGCGCCAGTGTCCATCGGCGACGTGCGCTGCTGCTGTCCGGATGCGGCGCGCTGGAACAGCACGTCCGCGACGCTCGGTGGACTGATCGAGCCGACGATCGCGACAAAGAACTTGATCAGCGATGCTGCGTGGTCTGCACCATCGTCGTCGTCGTGCGTCTCTGTATCGACGTCGTCGTCGCTGTCCATCTCAAAACTCTCAACTTCGTCGTACCGCACGCGGATCGAACTCGGATCGAGTGACGGCAGCAAGCGACGCAGCAGCTTGAGGATGCGGCGCTGGATCAGTGGGGCGTTCACGTCCACGAGTGCGAGCAGCAAGTGGAGCCATCGCGACGACGACAGGTGCGAGCGACACACGGGCGAGCCGCTCACCGAGTACAGCAGCGTGCAGATCTGGTAGCAGTACTCGGACGCGTCGTTCAGTCGGTCCGCACTGTCGTCGGGCTCGGCTGTAGACAGGCTCGGGTCGCTCGCATCGGTCGGCTCAGCGGCAGCAGCAGCGACGTCGGCGCTTTCGACGCGACGTGCACTCAATCGAAGCTCGTCGAGCGAGTTCTTGAGCTCCGTGTAGAGCATGTGGAAGACCGACTTGCCGAGCGTCTCGGGTCCCGACGGTTTGCGCAGCAGCGGGATCGCACCGAGCGAGAGACCTGCTGCTGTCGGCGGCAAGTCAGTGGCACTCAGCACGTCGTCGGCCGTGTCGCCAGCGTGTGCGACCTGCGCCGCGAGCAAGTGCACGACCTTGAGCGCAGCTTGGACGATCTTTTTCTTCGACTCGAGCACGAGTGCGCGTGCGTCGAGTGTCCCGGGCGGCAGTGGCAACGACATTGCAGCAGCATTGTCGAGTGCGTGCGGGTCCGGCGACGATCCGCGCGCTTCGTCGAGCACGGTCTGGAGGACGCGGAAGATACTGACGCGCGAGAGGAACGCGTGGTCGTCCGGCTGGATGATGATCCCCCACGCCTGCAGAATTACGAGCTGCAAGTCCGAGTCGCGAGCCCACGTCGCGCGTGACAGCGACGCGCTGAGGTACGAGTAGAGCGACTCGAACGCGTCGCGCAAGTCGTGCCGCAAGTGCTTCCCACACCCGCCGAGGCCGCTCAAGTAGTGCGACGAGTCGCCTGGACTCGCGTGGCCACCGGCACCTGCGAGCGCCGACAGCTCCGAGTTAAAGTCGCTGTTGAGCTCTTTCATCGCTGCACTTGCCGCTGCCGCAGCCGCAGCGCCAGCACTGCCGCGGTGGTCCAGCAGCGACGGCGAGAGCCACTGAAGGGCACTCGAGAGCGCGTACGACGACTGGATCACGTCGCGCGGCTCGGCCGTGAGTGCACTGCGTCCAGCGCCACTGCTGCTTGCTTCGCCGACAAAGCTCCGGAACGACAGCAGGCCGATCGTGCGCAAGAACGCACGCATTGCATTCCCCAGCAGCTTCGATTGGAGCGTCGAGACGCGCAGCGGTGCTTCAATGAACCGCGAGATTTGCATGAGCACTTCGCTGTAGATGCGTTCCGCGCACTCGTACACGACTGCTTTCGTCGATGCGAGGGGGAGGCCACTGCTGGTACTCGAGCCAGGACCGCTACTGCTGCTGCTGTTGGAGCCAGTGCTACTGACTGCAAAGTCGGCCGTACCCGAGAGCACGCACACGGCCGATGCAGCAGCGAGCGCGCGCGAACTCGGTTCGATCTCGAGCAAAAACTGCGCTTTGCGGATCACGAGACCTGCGATCACGGGGTACGTTGACTCCATTGAGTTCTTCGCGCGGATCGCCCACTCGATCACGCGCTGCGCAGCGCGCCAGATGTGCATGAGGTTCTCGTGCGGACGCACTTCGCTCTCGATCAAGTTCGCGTGCGGCGCGTCCAAGATCTTGCGGATCGAACTCAAGAAGCCGCTGTGCCACAGCATCGCAGCGCAGATCGTCCGACGAGCGACTTTCATCGGTTCGCCACCGAGGCGCACAAACGGTGACTCACCGACGTGGCGCGAGACCCACCGGTCGATCACGATCGCTTCGCCAGTGTTGTTGATCAAGTCCGTGAGGAACGATGTGCTGGTGTCATCGCTGCTGCGCGTGCCACTGCCTGCTGCAGGGAACGACGCTGAGAGTGTCTTGGGACTCACAAATGCGAGCCACTGGCTGCACGCAGCTGCGAGGATCGGTTCGCGCGACGATGCGCTTGCACCACCACTGGCCGACGCCGTTCGGTTGAACCCCGTGAGTTCGCTCAAACCGTCTAGGACGCTCTTGAGGTGCGTCTGCACGAGCGCTGGCGGCAACCCGCCCGACAACAGCGTGCTGCGGAGCCACTCGTCGTAGTCGTCGCTCGAGCACTCGATCGACCGCGTCAGCGTCTTGTCGTGCTGCTCGTCGTCGTCATTGTCGTCGTCGTCCCCGCTACGACCGACCGTCGACGTGCCGTCGTTCACGAGCTCTTCGTCGCCTGTCGACGACGACGACGACGACGCAGCGTACAGATTCTCGATAAACAAATCGTCCTTCGCGACGTGCATGAGTGCGTGGCTAAAGTAGCCGAGCAAGTTCGCAGCAACCATCTCGAGGATCTTGAGACTGTTCATCGTCGCAACGTCGTCGCGTGAGCGGTGCGCACTCAAACTGCTGACGACGTCGTCTTTGATCTTCGTGCCGACAATGTTGCCGCTCGTGTGGCTTTTCGCGTCCTCGTAGCAGCCGTTGAACACGCGACCATCGGCACGCAGTCGGCCTTCGACGAGGCACATGCCACCCTGGCGCCAGCTCTCGAGGAACGACACTTTTGTCCCGCGCACGACACCACTGAGCGTCACGGTCGTGAACGACCCGCTGCTGCGGCCAGTGACCGCACCATCTGGTGTCTGTGTGAGCGTCAGGTGGTACTGCTGCGCTGGGATGTTGCCCGCCGCCATGCTCTTGAGCTCCCACTCACCGGCGACACTGAGTGCGAGCTCGTTGCTCGCGCCTGGTGTTGTCGTTGTCGCAGCACCGCTACTGTTGTCGTGTGGCGCTGTCGACTCGGCGTAGTGCTGCAGCGCTTGGTTCACGTTCTCAATGCACTTCATCGTCTTGATGCTCCACGGCACAAAGTGCATCGCAAGGATCGAACCGAGTCCGTGGTAGTTCTTGATCAACCCGACAGAGCTCAGCAGCGGCAGCACGAGCGCAAACACAAGCGGGTGCTGCGCAATCAACTGCGCGGGTGCGCGTGCGTCGTGCGACCCATGCACTGTCGCCAGCGACGTGCGCAGCTGCTCGCTCTGCAAGAACGCACACGTCGACTCGAGCAGTGTGCTGCAGTGGTGTAAGAACGGCTTGAGCACCGCAGGGACGACGACGCGCTTCGCTCCTTTTGCGTCTCCGGATCGCGCACTCGCAAACGCAAGCTCGTCGGACGACGACGCTACCGGTAAGATCGTGACTTGGTCGTCGCGCTGGTACAGACCGATCGCGGGGTACAGCGTCCCGTGCTGCGTCAAGCCGTCGAACGCGATGCCCCAGTCGCTGTCGTCGATCCCAAATGACAGCGCGCCGCTGTCCGTGTTCAGCCGCACACGCACGACGCTGCCGGTGCTAAACCCGTCGCCGTAGTCGCCGCGCACTTTGCTTCGGTTGTGCCACAGTGCGCGCGTTCCGATGAGGCCCCAGCCCTGGCGGTCGCCGCCGACGTACGTTGCAACGGACGCGTCGCGCGTGCAGACGCCGAGGAAGATGTGGCCCTTCTCGCATCGGTCGAGGCGCACGGCCCACTCGTGGATGCCTGTGTTCGGTGGACACCCCGTCGTGGCCATGACCATGCCCCACTGCTTGGCCGTGTACTGCTTCGCAGTCTGGTTCCCGTCCGACAACGTCATCGTCTCTGCACATCGTGATGGATCAAACTCCAGTGCTGGGAGCTCGTCGCCGCGCGAGCCACCGAGACGCTGCACCATCAAGTCCTGCAGCGAGCGCAGCAGCAGCACGCGTGCATACTGCGTCGCGCTCGCGCTCGCACTGTCTTCCGTACGGCGCTCCAAGATCGGTAGCAACGGCGCATGCACGAGCTCGTAGTGCGTCGCGAATGAAAAGCTCGGCCACGTGTCGGTCAGCACGCTCTCCCGGAGCAAGTCGACGAGTGGCGGCAACTGCGTGATGCACTCGAGGGCGTCGCGTTCGAGCTTGCGGCCCAAGTCCCACATCTGCTCGTACGCTGTTGCAAGGACGTCTGCGTGGCGCGCATCGTCCGGCGCGACCGCGCTCGTGAGGTTCATCGCATCGACAAGTCCGGGTGGCGCGTGGTCCGAAATGTACTCAAGTAAGCACCGCGGCGTCAACGACCCCGCAGCGAGCGACGCACGGATCACGGATGGACTCCACTTGGCGCGGATCTTGCCCGTCTTGGACGCTGCATTCTGGAGCACGCCATCGTCGATCGGCTGGGCAGCGTCGTTGTCGTCGCCTGCGCGCACAAGGCTGCTGCTGCTGCTGCCACTAAACGGACTGGCCGTGTGCGCACTCGTCTGCTCGACAACGTCGGCGCAATGCGGGACAAACAGCTGTGCCATGTCCGGCAACGCCAGCCGCGCACAGAGCAAGTCGAGCTGGCAGAACGGCCACGCGGCCGATGCGGACGTTGTGGTTGCTGCTGCCGCGTTGCTGCGTGCAAGTCGTCGGCACTCGAGGAGCTTGGTGGTCAGCAGACTGTAGCGCTCCTGCTGCGACGGGTAAAAGTGCGCAAGTGCGCGGACCCACGCACCCGTCGCTTGCTCGCGCACACGTGTCGCGTACAGCGCAGCGACCTTCGCAACGTCGTTTGGCGCACACTCAGCTGGCGCAACAAAGATAATTGCACCGACCGCATCGTGTGCAGTAGGCTCAACGCTAGCGGCAACGTCGTGCTCGACGTAGTGCGTCACGAGGTGCTTGAGACTCTGCAGCAGCGGATTCCCCGTTGTTGACGATAATGGTGCTGTCGTGTTGTGGTCCGCGCTGCTGCTGTTGTTGTCATGTGCAGCATCGTCGTCGTCGTCGTCGCTCGCTGCACTCGCTTTCGATGCGTTCGCAAGCGCCGGGATATGACCGAGGCCAACGGACGCTGGGGCGGTCCCAAGCACTTCAATGTGGAAAAAGTGCGCTTCGAGGACGCGAAAGACCGAGAGCAGCGCACATGCGAGGAACAGCTCCCACTTAGCGCGCCAGAACGTCTTTGACGACGCAGTTGTAGCTGCAGCCGACAGCAGCTGCTGCGTGACAGCACGCAACGACGCAGTGTGCAGATCCAGCAAGACCGAGTTCAGTAACATGAACGTCAGTGGGTGCGGTTGCACGGGCGAGTTGCTTGGCAACACGCCTTTGCGGCAGCTCGTGAGGTACTCGAGACAGAGCTTGTTCATGTGCGTGAGCAGCGCCAGTGCAACGGTCACACCGTCGACACTGAGCTCCGTTGGCGCCGCAGCATCGGGGAGCTCAAACGGACCGAGCTCCAACATCTCGTCCGGCGAGAACTTGGTCGGTCGTGGCTTGACGACTTTTGCTTTCACAGCGTCTTCGCTGCTCATTGCCGCATCGCCGATCGAGATCGGACTCGCGTGCTCGCTCTGGTCGCGCAGACTCAGCTCCGGCGAGAGCGACAGTGCAATCGCACGCGCCATGAGCGCGTCTTCGTCGACGCCTTCTTCGCCAATGCTGCCGCTCTCGTCGTCGTGGTCGTTATCATCGTCATCATCGTCGTCCTCGTCCTCGTCGTCGTCGTCATCGTCGTCGTTGCCAAAGCGACTGAGGCGCGCACGGAGCTTCGCAAGCGAGTTCATGTCCGTGTCCAAGTCCATGCTGCTCCCAGTTGTCGTGGTGCCTGACGCTGCTGTTGCACCACCCGTCACTCCCGATACACTCGACTCGGTCGTACTGGACGCGTCGCCGTGACTGCTGCTACCGCTGTTCTGTCGTCCAATGCCACTTGCAGACGGCAGTGGCGGCGGGGGCGGCGGTACAGCCGATGCAGTGGCCGATGCTGCCGTCGACGATGCTGCGCTCTTTGCCGTCGGCTGCGCACTTGCGACGGGGAACTCGGGTGCTTTCTCGCCCCGTAGCACGCGCAAATGCGTCGCAAGCGGAAACAGCATCACCGATGGGTCATTGTTAGTACCGCTAGTCGCACTGATGGTCGCCAGCACGAGCTTGACTGCAAGCGCAAGCGCCTGCAGCGATCCGTCGGCAATCGCACGTGCGACAAAGCGACTCGTGTGGAGCGCCAGCGCGTCGGCACCGAGCGGCTCGGACGTAAAGTCGGGCACGAGCATCGCTGCAGCATTGCTGCTACTGCTACTGGGTGCAGCGGTCGCAACTGCTGTGTCAGCGAGTGCACTCTTGTCTTTGCGGTCTTTGCGCTTCTTCTTCTTGTTACGCTTGTCTTTCTTCGGGTCAACGCCCGTCACGAGCGGATGGCACAGCACGGCGCCATACAGCGCAGCGTCGGTCTCGCGCACTTGTGCGAGCATCGGGCTGTACACGCGCGCATCGATCGTGTCCGTGAGCAAACGTGCGTGCAGCTGCGCGCGGTGTTTGACCGGGTCGGCGCTGTCGCCTGTCGCATCGCCAGTGTCGTCGTCGTCGCCGTCGCCGCCGCTACTGCCGTTCCCGCCTTGCTCGCGGTCGTCGTCCGTCTCCGTATCTTTGTCCTTGTCGCTACTACTACGGTCCTTCGCCGCAGCGTCGCGGAACTCTCGACCTGCGCCGAGCTTGAACTCAATGTCGGACTTGGCTTCCATGAAGAACCGCGTGAGCTCTTCGACGCGCTGCCGCCGCGCAGCGTCAGCGCTCAGCAAGTCGTCGGCTTTGCTCGTACTGCTGTTACCCGACGCTTTCGATAGACTGTCGGTGCCACTGACGCGCTCAGGCTCGCGCTCGAGCTTGACTGGCTCGGCGCGTCCGCTCGTTGCAAAGAACGCGAGCGAATCGGCTGTGATCACGTTACTGCGGTCGCTACAGAGTGCCGATAGCTCCGCCTGTAGCATAGAAATGGTACGTGTGTGTCAGTGATGCAGCGTTACACCCCTGACATGTGTGCGACACACCGCGGTGCTATAGCACTAAAGCGTTATGGATGGACGAACGCACCATGAGCCGCGCATAGCGTCCTTCGAGGCTGTCTTTCTCCTGGCTCTCCTGGATCTCGTGTAGCACGCTCGCTTGACGCATCAAGCGCGTCTGCTTGACTTGCTGACTGCTCATGGTCGTGTCGGCCGTGATGTAAACGTCGCGCTTTGTTCCTCCTCCCTACTCGTCGCACCGCAGCGAAGGAAGTCGCGGTTGAACTGTTCCTTTCTTGTTGCTTCTTTTTGCTGGTGTGGTTGTCACTCAAGGTGATCTTTGTGGTGTCGCTTCGATCTCCTGTACACGTCCGCACGCGTCTTGATGCAGCGACAGATAGGTCGATATCTACACCGATACGCACACACACCGCGACACTTGGAGCACGTCACGTTGCGCGCACTCGTTCCTGCCACTTCGATGCAAGTTTCTCTTTTCTCAATGACAATACGCCCCAAAAGATCCAGATCGCAACAGGATTGTAATATTGCAAAATTTATACTTTAGCTATGCACACACTGTACTGCGAAAATAATAGAAAAATTAGCATATACTGTATATTATTTCAGCTGATAAATGCACGCACGCATTCAGCAGAAACACCACTCGTCAATTCGCTTTTCAGCAGACACACCACTCGTTAATTCACTTCAGCAGACAAGCGCCACCAAGCAGACGTGCTCGCCATTGCTTGTTGCTCGATTGGCGCGTACATACACCGCTAGACATACACAGAGTCACTCGTACCACTCACTACAATGCTCAAGGAACAGGACCCGCTCATTGAACTCATTCGTGAGCTCATCATGGCGCCAGTCGACGAGTCTGCCGGGTTGCACCTCACAGTCCCCGAGGTCTTCCGATTCGTCGAAGACATGATCGCCGAGCACGTCGTGAACCCAGCACAGAGTCGCTTGACAAAGTACCTTCCGCGCGTCAAGCAGATCTTCTTACCACTCGACCTCACGCGGGCAGCCCAAGAGGTGCGTGTCGGTATAACATACTTCTTAGTACAGAATGATGAATTGAGTAGCTGTTTAGTAACTAACCTCCACGCCACGTGCTTCTTCTCCTGCACCATCGTGCTGTCAGTATGATGCACAGACGCGCTTTCTTGCACGCAAGCGCGTACCACCGACGTTCAAAGAGGTGCGGCACATTTTGAACCTCGCAACGATCGAAGCGATTGCGTCGCACGTGCAGCTCGTGACGTTTGACGCTGACGATACGATCTACGAAGACGGCGGCGTTTTGACTGCGTCAACGTCCAAGATTGTCCACGTCGTGACTGCGCTGTTGCAGCGTGGCATCGTCGTGTCGCTCGTGACAGCAGCTGGGTACCCTGGCGCACCGGCAAAGTACGAAGCGCGGCTCCAAGGACTGCTGGATGCGTTGGCCGTGCTCACGCCAGACGAGCGCGCGCGGTTCTTTGTCATGGGCGGCGAGTGCAACTACTTGCTGGAAGCGTACGAGCGGCCGGTTGTCGGCAACGCGGACGACGCAGGCGCCAGTGACGCAGTCGAACAACGTTCGATTGGCTTGCGCGAAGTGCCGGGCGACATGTGGGAAGCGGGTCGTGGGCCGCAGTGGCGCGAGGACGACGTGCAATTGCTGTTGGACACTGCTGAGCGCGTGTTGCGCGACACGACGGCGCTGTTGCACATGTCACATACGATTGCGATCATCCGCAAGCCGCGTGCGATTGGCATTGTCAACACGTCGTCGCCACCAAAGCGCTTGCTGTACGAGAACCTCGAAGAGCTGTGTTTGACGCTCCAGCAAGCGCTTGGGGCGCTAGCGTCCGACGTTCCGTTCTGTGCATTCAACGGCGGGAACGACGTGTGGGTCGACATTGGGAACAAAGCTATTGGGATTCAAGCACTGCAGCAGTACGTCTTGCGGTTCCTCCCACGCAGTACGAGCTGTCGCAATGGCAGCAGTGCACGTGAAGGAGCCAACGCTGTGGAAGACGATGCGTTTGTACGTACAGACTGGACTCGCTTGGTAATATGGAATTAATCGATCCGTGAACTAACTCGTTGTACCAACGTAACGACCCCCAACAGACTAAGATCCAAGGCCGCGAGTGTCTCCACGTTGGTGACCGATTCACGCGGACGGGGAACGACACGCGGTCGCGCGACGCTGCGACGACGGTGTGGATCTCGAACCCACAGGAGACAGTTCACATCATGAAGAAGCTGCTGAAAGCAGTCGATGCTGCACGCAGCAGCAGCACTGAAACAAATCGACTTGGTGTCAGCGCGTCGGATCCCAAGCAAGAAGTCGAAACGAAGCGTCCGATAGACGCAACAGTCGACGCGCTGGCAAACGAGACTGCGCAACTGGACGCAGCAGTCGGAGAAGCGATCGCAGCTGCAGTCGCGGATGCGACGACCGACAGCGATATGAGTGGTACGACCAAGTAATTGACTGTAGAGAAGGCGATACCTATCAGCCAGCACACTTTTAGACGCGCATTGCAACGGACTATGCCATTACATACAGCAATTTTGAGCACTGTCTTTTGACTTAGCGAAATTTGAAGTACAGTAACTTTAAATAGCATTTGCTGTACTGTACGGTATCGGTAAATATGGGAAATTAAAATGTACTACGTAGTACAATATATTCGAACAATATCGCAAAATAAACAATACAGTAACCGGTATGACAACAGTGGTTGCAACCTATTAAATGTTTTTCTGTACCTCTCATGGCCTCTCGTAGATATGTTCGTATATCGTTCTGTTTCAATACTCGCCTGGACGATACGAAAATATGCGCGTCGCAATTGCGTTTCGCCTTTGTCATATTCCTACGTAGTACGACACAAAAAATCATTGGACAAAAAATGTTCATGCGAATGTTGCATAAAGTCAGAAGTTGTGACCGTTTACACATCTACTTTTTAAATATGACTTTGTAAACAACAACATTGACATCATCATATGCATCTGTAATTTAAAATTGACGCATGCTAGGACTAAAGTTCAAATACGAACCGTTACAATAAAGCGAATTACTTATGTAGAGCTGAAATGCACGCCAACTAAATAGGAGTCATTAATAACGGAGAAACATATCCAAAATGGAGACACTAAAAATCTGCGAAATACTTAGTCAATAAATTTAGCAAACATTTGACAGTATATATACAACAATTGTTTAATCCGAACGAATTTGTGCTGGCTGTAATGTATATTGAACCACGCCTCGGAATGCTGTCGTAAGTCCATTGCACATACATTTGACGTTGCACGTCGGTGAGAGTGAGAAAACCCACTGGCCAATAGGTTTAGCTAAAAGTAAAACATACAATTAAATGTACTGGTGGGTGTGTAAACTGTAGTAGCGTATAAACATGCCGATGATTATCATCCTTGCTTAAGACATTTCGAAGTGCTGCCAAATCGGGATCGTTGCATAAACGTACATAACACTTACTGGTGAAATTCCCTGTCTCCGTCATCAAAGTTTTGCCATTTCACCAAGTATTTTTAGAATCTGTTCAGCTTTTTACGTGCTGCAAAGTGCTAAAACTACAGTTCAATTTACAAAAGCATCCGATGACAACTGTAAGCAGGACTCCCTTCTTTGCGAACACATGATATTGGAAAAGACACGAATGAAAATGTTTACGTAAACTTTGTTCACGCATCGTCACAAACAAATTGGCTCACAATTCGCCCTCCAGGCAAACCATTTACAGTCTATCTGTCGAACAAATGTATATAACTACTATGTATATCGCCATATTGAAATGTATGTGCATTTTTTTGTTGCCGTTAAATTATGGTATTCAGGTCGTTCTCCTATTCAAGAGTGAATTGACAGTAAGCGCAACTTTGACGTCAAAAGAGATTGAACAATACACAAATACTCTTTCAGGTTTTTTAATGTTTACATCATATTCCCCTTACAAAATCAAAAAGTTTAATTTTTCGAACATAATAAGTTTGCACAAATTAGTATTGCAAGCAAAAGATTCACCCGTACATGCGCGTTGATCGAGTTGTATGCATGCAATGAGTGAGTGAAGGGTGACATCCTGAAAATGAAAGAGCACTTGTTTTCAATCCGGTAACCAATAAAAGAGGAACACGCATGCATGCGCCCGGATACATTTGCCAATATATTTGCTGTACCGAAATAGCGTTTTGAACTTACGTGCAAATATGTAACAGTATAATTGTACGCTCAAGGCGCAATTACATAATTGGAGTAGTTGCCCTTAGTAAAAATCGCAACAATATGTGCATACACATTGTAACTTCAAGTTGTAATTAAACTTTTGCTTAAAAAACTAGAACCATTTCATTTAGTATTGGGAGCACCGATCGTTTACATGAACTTACACAGAGTGATATATCTTTAGAATTTGGATACTTGTACCGGTGAAGCGTCGGATAGTAACGGCGTACTAATGTACGGCATAAATGTGTACCACTCCGATCCGGATTGATGGTCCATGTTTTGTGATTGAGTGCACAATTCTGCCAAAATTTGCAACTGCTGAGAATGCGACACATGGAAGCAACCATCTTGTCTAGGAACTAAAACGGTAGTTTTTGAGCGACGTGTTTGGTTCAACTTGTTAAATGACATCATTTTGAAGTTCTCTAATAGGTCCAACTATGGTACAACATCGTCCCCGAGAGCGAAAATGCAAAGATGATGCGCCGTCTTCCACTACCAGGTGTGTTTTTGGCGTCACGCGAGTCAAATCAAAATGAAAACTTGGACGATCAATCTGGCACAGGGAAAACAGTGGCAGTGAGCAATCAATCCGAAGCGGAGTGTTATTACGCTATGCTAGTCTTAAGTGGTAATTTTATGTACTTGATCATCACAGACAAAACATTAAATTTAACACACCTCGTTTATCACAATACCTTTTGAAAAGATTTGGCAGCATATCTAGAATATACGAATTGCGCATTATCGAGTCTCACTTCAGCACGCCCTACAATAACATATACATGTATACAATCCGTTTTCTCTGACGTTTTATCTCCTTGTATCTCGTTTTAGGTGTTTAGTTTGGCCTATAGATTTCATTTCTCATATTATACTGTATTAAATACGCACACTGTGCTATACACAAATCATGCAGATGCGATTCGTTTCATTATTTCAGATATTTTAGCTCACCGTTCGGATTCGCGAGGTATCTCATATACAGCGCTCTTTCTTGTGTACTCTTTTCGCGCAATACACAGTTAGACATACTTTGCTTTTGTGATCAGACTAACGTGTGCATACGTATGGCAAAGCGGACATTTTTTCACCCTTTATCCACTTGATGTACTACACACCAACGAAGCGAGCTGAGCCTGCTTCACTTGATACAATTGCTTGTATTTAGAAGAAAAAATACAGGTGTTCTTGCGATGTACACTTAATGTTTCGAGAGATTTATTTGAAAAATTCATTACTGTCACGTAAGACAGACGTTTGGACAACTCTTTATTTAGTTTGTAGTTGTGCCCGGTGCGTTTTGTTTCGTGTATGTTTTGCAGTGCTATAAATTTACAATTAGAAAGGACACGCTTCTTGATTCATTTTGTCTTTAACTATTGTAATATACACATGACAGCCGATATGAAATATTTCGACAGCCAGCGCATCGTAACAATAACGAGAAGATAGTCTTTGCATCAGCACCATTTTCTTGTATTTAGTGTTACCACGCACCGCTTCGTTTCATAAATAAAGTTATATACCAATTGTACTTCGCCTTTTATCTATTACGCATTGTTTTGAAGTTCACATTGCGTTTACGTGACGAAGCACCAAACTTTATCTAGAAAAAAGCACAGTGTGGTCGAATAATCATTCAAAATTATCATCCCATACGTTGAGGTTTCATGATACAAAAAGAAAAACCCGAGACTCATTCGTACATCGTGAAAATTCCGCGGCAATAACTGCCAGTATGTTTTAATCACGTGTTTTTCTCTTTTAAGGAAATAACTATCCAAAACAACATATTGGTACTTGGTTTCGTTGTGCAAAACATGGAAAATGTACATACATTTTTAGTAACGAAACGAACACATGAGTACAAACACACGTTCTTTATCGTTTCGTTATGCAAATATTTGTAATTCGACTATGTGTTATTATTCTATCAAATACATGCACTGTTGTTGTGTGTGCACAAACAAAAAAATTAGCTAGTGTTGTACAACTTAATATATGGAGTTGGCGAGACAAACAGCGCATACGATAAACAACATGTCTTAATCTGTAATATACGTTTTACAGTTTCGTCAACGCACAACAAGAATATACGACATTATTTAATTACGCCACCATTTTAATATTTTTATACTCACACTTTGTGCGCGAAGCATATATATTTACGAGTAGAAGGTTCGTTAAAAATATGTATATATATGCTAGTATGACTTTGACAAATCAAAATACATAATTTATTTCTGTGATTCATCTGTAGTTAATTTCGTAATTGAGTGTAATTAGAAATATAATTTGTCTATATATACTTCAAATATACTTTCTCTTGATAGCGCTCTAATTTATCCATAGAAGCGTGCCGATATAGTTGCACAATATACAACCTTCAGTTTTGAGCTGGTATTCCTGTGCTTTTTCATACGTGTTGGCACAACTGGAGTACTTAGTGTTTTACTTTAGTAAAATCTGCCGAGATAGGCACTACAGATCCAGAAAACCTTTATTTGATTGAACCAATTCAATGCGTATTGTTGTACCACTCTGTAACACTAGACAATCAGCAATTTGGTATTTCGTTGCCCTGTCAAGGTTGCACATCCAATTATTTTCGGTTATTTAGAAATTTATAATTGTTGGTTGTTTTTTGTTTTTGGTAGTCGCCCAACATTTTCAGTGAATGAGTTGGTGCACAAGCAGTGAAAAATCATATAAAAAAGAGTCCGTGGATTTTTTATTTGATCGATGAAATCGATTCAAATTAGCCAGTCTAAGAAAAAAGAACGCGCTTCACACCCATATCAAATTCCAAATGGATTTGAAAAAAGTGCCTCCTCACCGTTTGGCAACGGCGTTGCTGCAATTATGCTGATCGGTGTCGTTTGTGGTGCAAGTGGCGGTGGAGTAGTTATTGCGTTGCTGTAGCATGAAGGCTGTTGGCGCTGTTGCTGTTGCCTGATCGATTTTTGCGTAACCTGTGGGAGGACGAAAGCAAATGCATCAAACATTTCACTTCCCTTTATGTCATGGAGCAGTTGCAAATTCACTCTCGTCTACAAATCGTCGAATGAGTGGTCAAACTTAATCGCACACATTTGGTGGTTGGAATATAGTCGCCAAAATTTTGCAAACAAATGGCACCAAACCACTTGTCCTTCATCTCTCTTTTGCCTGTGCATATTTGACAAGATGACAATATTCGTGTATAATAGCACTTGAGATAACGTTTGTATAAGTACGTTAATTTTGAGCCATTTGTCGTTACAGACGTATCGCGTTGTTCATCTAAAAGTTGAGCTTACATTACAACCACGACGCCTTGGAGTAGGGAGGGTTAAATAAAGTTGACGTTGTGAAAATCATTGCATATTTCTGTTGGCCGCATCAAACAGATGTACTTGCTGCCTACCCCTACGTGCTCTGTGATAGTTATAGCACTGTAGATTCTGTATACTGTATGTGCTGCAGTACTAAATATTATATTACTGTGTTCCAATAGACAGTAGACCAATAGCTTTCGTGTCCGATGTCAAAATTAACAAGCCAATTTCATATACGCATTTCGATATCACTTGTCAATGAATACTCGATGTTTATCATTCAGTAATTTTATTGGTGAGCAAACGGCAAGTCATTGAATAACCTTACTGTCGAACAGCAATCGTGATGTGAAAGTTTGTTCGTTGTATCGCAACAAATGAAGACCAATTAAATATAGAAAGCACCCACTACAAATCACTTTCGCATACGTTTTACCATAAATGACCTCGCACTGAATTTTCGCGTTTGACTATAAAAAATAACTTTTCGATTATCCTTCATATCGTTTTTGCAGCTAAATTTACGCAACAAAATACTATTGGATTGCGTAACAAGAGGATGATATTGTTTTAGCCATCATGTGTTAAAAATCGCGAATTCGGTCACACACAATCTCAGTTTTCTAAATGGTCGATTGTCTAGTGAAAAAGAGTAGAAATTAACAAGGTCACGTGTTCATCTTTAATATATGCAAAATAACACTTGGCAACAACAACAATTATCTAGCGTAGATAATGCGGCACATATCATTAATAATTTTTACGGTAGTGATACATAGCGTAAACGTATAATGTTTATTTATGTGACTTTTTACAAGCGTCCCCTGCATATTACGCCTTAACTATCGTAAAGTACTTGCGCACGCGTACCTCAATATACGTCTACTATTGGCATAGTTTGATATCGAACATAACCTGACACTTTGTATCTGTTTTTTACTTGTTGACGTTGGCTGCGCGTCAGGTTTGGTTAATAAGAATTTGTTTACTCATCCGCGCAATTACGAGAAGAAGACCAAATAAATAGTTTTGAAACGAAGTTTCCGGACTGTCGCTGCGGTCATTAAGACGTATGTACAGCATAAAACGGTGATAACAGTGCAGCAATGTATTTAAGTCATTCAGGTATCACGTTTTGAACAATGTTGGCAAGATTTTGTCGTTATGTGCCGAAGATTACAAATAATGTATTTATGGTGCTACTAGACACACCAATATATATGCAAGTTCTTCACAAACTATCAGCTCTGATTCAAAGAGCAAACAATGTATTATGTAAAATGGTAGGGTCGATTGGTGTGTGTCCAGATATTCCAAGCAAGTAGGATATGTTGATGCACTACATTGCTCAACGAATATATATTATAGTGCTTCGGTCATTTGAGACGATAACCGTCATTGAAGACTGTGTATATTTTTGTATATACGAATCACAGAGTACACGAAATATCTGTCGCTAAGGGCTAACAAATCAATAAATATACCTACTTAAGCACAAACCTCAACTTTGAAATAGATATGATATGCATTCTAACGAACATCACCAATTCTACTAGCCGTGGTCATGTCGGAGTATTCCATTCAATTCTGTTAATTATTTGTTTGTATACATGTAAAACTCGTATAGTGCAATACAATTATATATAATTATGCTCAAGTTGAATCGAGCGATATCATACGCATTTTAAGGAACGTACTATGCTAGTCTTTTAAGCTAAATGCATTTATTTAATACAAACTAGTGAAAGAAAAGCTATTTTATGTAGTAGTCGATGGCGACACACTCACAATTATTTATGCGTAGTTAACTTCTTGTCTTAGTGGACTCATGTCGTGCTCTAAGGCTATAACGTTATAGCTTAGCTGTATACTGGCGAGCTGCATTAAAGATATTTACTCTCGGTCGGTCTTTAACACCATTTTATAAGGGGACAAATTCGGTTAATGTATTCGTCAATCTTACACATACGTTTTCAGATGCTGTTGTGTCAGAAAAATGCAGCGGTACTTAATATTTGTTATTTTGTTACTTGCCAAACACTCATAACCCCTTTATTAAGCTATAAGTTATTTACTGAAGTATGCGCAGCTCTGTACCTTTTGTACTAACGTGACTTGTCAACATATTCGACGTGCACTGCAGTTCCGTCTAGTAATTTTGCACTTTTATATTATGTACGTGAAATGTGGTGTAGGAAAGAACATTCGAACATTTTCATTGTAACGGGCTGGCTGTGCGTCACTGCCTTGTAAATGGGTGCGAGGAAGCAAATTAATCTCTGACTAAATGTATTGAATCGTAGGTCAAGAGACCGACAATGGCAAGCCACGTCATTTTATTCTATACTGTGATTGGCTCACATGGATGCTGCGACACTCACATGACAAACAAATCAGCATTTGAATAGCAGGCATATCAACTCTGACTATGACGTCTGTGCTTCATGACTAAGAATAATGCTCGCTTAAAACTAACTACAAATGTAATATCCTAATCCTAAATTAACTGAATACTAAAAAAGAGCCCGTTACATTCAACGTTGTACATACAATAGTATATGTTGTGGATGAGTCGTTTGCACACGAAATTGAGTGTGTTGAACGTTTTATACAACGTTTCAAAAATTTCAGTTCATTTAATTTTGTTCACTAGGATACAGTATTATAATGAATGATCAGATATAATGGCAGGCGTCGAATATATTTGAATATATCTAGTATATTGAAAGCCAGCACCTTGTGTTGGCACTTCGGTTTAGCAAAGTAATTTTAAAGCCGTCCTCACTGTCGTCATATGCCATCGCATTGTAATAGTGGCAGCGCCGTGTGTTTGGTACTGTTGACAGTCAATACTCCTTATTGATGGATCGTTTGATGTGACAAATACAGAAGTATCGAAAAAACTTCACATGGTATTTTTTTACAAAGTATATTTATGGTGGGCCGTATCCGTTGTCATTTGCATTCGCGCAATCAAACATAAAGAAAAGCGCACATGGATGTAATATATTATTTTTGTGCAATGTGCTGATAGGATGTATTTACATACATACTATCAAATCGATTTATTTTTGCAAAATACTAGACTTTGTGCTCTTCTGTCGCATATATACAAGACGGTTAATATGATACAATCGTTTCGTTCTGTTATCCAGCAAACCTCGTTATATAATTAAAAGTAAACGCAGCTTACAACAGACAGCTCTAAGATACCATACATAACTCGCTATAGATGTCATATTCGACGTCGCACAAGTTTGGTACCGAAATGTACTATTCAAAATCATGTGCTTTATGGTTTCGGAAGTATATACGCCACATGAACATAACGATTTACATTTAGCTACTACCGTGTTCCAGGATATCCGTCGCGATGCGTATTTGCAATGACAAATATAAAATTTGCATGTAAACTTTTACAGCCAAACATATTCTACGTTGTACAGTTCAACACGACAACACGAGCACTATTGAATAAGTCTGGGTAGTTTGGGTTCCGCTGACATGTACCTACATATGTAGCTCTTTTACAAGAATGTGTTACAAACAATATCGGAAAATAGTCGGTCGTTGGGCCTGCCTACACACATCACAAGTGGACAACGCTCGCTGCTCTTCACTTGGCAGTTCACCATTTGCTGCTGCAGCTACGCTTCCATTATTTCGTTTCTCAAATGTGCTAAAAAGGAAAGTACAGCACATGGCAATGCCATCACGAAAATATGTAATATAAGTAAAGTGTCACATATGAGATATGTGTCAGCAGATCAAATATTTGCTGTCACAAAATATACTTAAATGTATTTGATATTCACGAACGTGGACATCGTTGCTCTATAAAGAGTCAGCTGTAGCTTCTTTCTGCACCTCATATCTAACTAGTAAAGTCACCTTCACGTGCCTGAAGCACGACATCATTTTCCTTGGTGCTAGAATTCTACCGCGCGAGATACACATCGAATCTGTCCATTACAGCGACGAGACGCGGGCTCGTAGGGCTGGTCTTGATGCTGGAGTGAACTTGGAATGCACATATTTCTTGGTCGTTCAGGAAGCGCTCGAATGCGCTGAGCGCCGTGTCTAAGTATTTCTGCGTGTTGGCGTGGGCAAGTTGCTCGAGACTCATTATTGAGTTGTGTGTGATGAATTGAGCTCTCGGCAATGCCGCCAAATACGCCATGAAAGCTAAACTCAATGGTTGAGTGCTAGTACTGTGTGTCAGTACATTACATCGTAATACATGCTAGTTGTCGGCTTGCTACAAATAGGTTTGTGTGAAGCTTTAGAATTTTAGCTTATATATTTATATGAGCCTATAGATATTTGCCAAACTTCGGACACAATATGTGTCGGATTTGTTGGAATAGAGTAATTGAACCTGATTGGACAACAACACAGAAATGACGCGACATTAGGACGATGTCCGAATGGGTAGCATATTCTCTTTAATGACATTACACTTCAGATGATTAGCTACCCTGCATGCATGTACACAGGCAAAGAGATAAGAAGTGGCGTATGCGCGATTACACCATTACAAACGTTTTTGGACGCTTGAAAATCTCTCTATTTACAGTACACCCCGCAGCTTATCGATATGCTTTCATCCAAGGTGTCTAACGATATAAAATCTAACATATTTAATGGACATTAAAGAGCTTGAAAATCGTTTCGTTTTTGCAAAATATTTGAGTCTATCTTCAGCAGTCGCCATTTGCATTTTGCGCGACACCTCAGTCAACCAGCCCACAGCAGCCGTCTACTTCTTCATCGCACAGACGCACACGCACATCACCATGTCGATCGACGCTGATGCTACACCGATCTCTGTGTCTGCGAACGACGTGGACGTGACCGTGGTCAAGCCAAACAAGAAGACGCAGGAGACGTCGAGCTATCGTGCGCTGTGCTGCGGCAACTCGGCGCTCGACCTGCTGCTCATTCCACTCTGCCTCCTCGGCGTCTACGTGCTCACGGGCATTCTCTTTGCGCTCTGCATCCACGCCGTGATCCAGACCGACGACACATCGACGGCACTCTGGATCTTCTTTGGCATCTTTGTCTCGTTCGTCGTCATGCTCACGCTCGTGCTCGGCACGACGGCGTACGAGAAGCACATGCTCGAGAGACACGCAGTCGAAGACTCAATCAACTGAGTAGTATGTGCAATCACGTGTGTCGCCACGCTAGTACGCTCTTGTACACACACTTGACACTCGTAGTGGCAAGCGTAACCAGTCTGCTACGGCTACTGTCGTAGTACAGCAGTCGCTTGCGAAGCGTCGCGTTGCTCGCTCGTCTTGCATTTCCTCCAATATACACATGGGTACGATTCCATAAGCTTGTAGTACTTGCGCACTGCTGTGAAGTAAACAGTAAGCCGTCATATGCTCCATCAATGCTCCTCCTCGACTGTTAGAGGCAGTATCGTCATTCCAATCGACACCGACACAGTCGTTCTCGGTATAACTGCACCTGATGCCGTCACGACTACTGTTGCCATGCTGCTGATCGCTAGGTTTCACCAGCCACCCTCGTACATACACTCACTTTGAGCATCACTCACTGATACAGTGCTGCAGCAGTCGACAAGGACGATGTTGGCAACATAGATGAAGACATTCCTACTACTGCTGCTGCTGTGGATCGTCCTGACGACGGCGTCCGTGTCGCTGTCGCCAGTCGAAGCCGCAGACGCACGACTGGT
>JAADXH010000254.1:0-29572 GCA_023337595.1 Globisporangium camurandrum
GCCTACTCATTGTCACCGCTTTCGTCGTCTACATACTCATCGTCGTCGTCGACAATCACGGGCATGGCGCTAAAGTCGCGGTACTCGCCATCGAGCGTGTGCATGAGGTCGCGCCAGAGGTCCTTGCTTGGGTTCACAGCATGCGCAAAAGGTAATTTTACTAGCTGGGCGAGCACGCTTGTCGTGTGCGTACAGTAGATGCTCTGGTCGCCGATGACGCTTGTATCAGCTGGGAAGCTGTTATCTTTAACTCCTATCCATAAGATACAGTACGTGCTAAGATTTTTTGTAAGATGTATGCGATTGGCTATTCTTGGGACTTGTTGCGTCCTCGGTAGTGATCTGTCGCCAAGCATCTCTCGAAACATCCGCAAGCAGACGTGAATCTCCACGCTCTCGCACAACCAGCAACGTACTTCCGACCACCCAGCCGACTAACCGCGTTTACTATGAGCAGCGTCAGTGGCTTTGGCATCTGTGGCCACAAGAACGCGTTCTCGACCGGCGTCAAGATCGGCAATTACGTCGAGGACCGCATTGGCGCCGACCTTGCACGCACGAGTGCGACGCGACCGCTCAACAAGCTCTCAGAAGCTGGTGCGAGCTTCATTGATCCACGCGCGATGCTCGACAAGTGTGCACAGGCTCCGCAAGAGAACCTCATTGAGCGCGCGATGTTGCGCCAGGGACTGCCGTACGACGTCCTGTTTGAGCACGGCGTGCCACACACACCAACACCAAGCGAGCTGGCTACCAAGTACACACCGTCGTCGCTCGACTTTGGCAGCGGGTTGCCTGTGGCTACAAAAGCGTCGCTCGGCAACGAGTCGTCGCTCTACAAGACACTCGAGCTCACACGTGCACGCGAAGCACGAGAGCACAAGCACATGTACTTGTCGACAAACCAGTCGCTCGTGCCATTCACACACAGTAGAAAGTAGGACGACAGACGCTGGTACGAGGATGGTTGTGAGGTGGGAACGATGGGGGACGATGCGAAGCGTAAGCAAATACAAGTATGAACATTACAAGTGCATCACAATGTTGACCTTTCTCTCTCTCTTAGTCCATTCGATAGCAAACTCTGACGTCAAAAGCTAATGGAAGCAAGCAACACTGTCCAGCACTCTCTATCTCAACACTGTAGCTGCGCCATGTGCCGTAGCAAGATTGCCCAGTCGTACGATCAACACGTTGACGCTACACCTGCATGCTGAAAGCAGCTTCGACGCAAGCACTAGCTGCCGCACTACCTAGTATCTCCTCTTTTTCCTCACTATCGCTCGAGGCCTTAGAGCAGGTGCTGGAGCTCGACTTCGTGCTTTTCGAGTTCGCGCAGCATCGGTTCGTCAAAGTACTTGCGCACGTTCACGTCTTCGCTCAAGCCCTTGCGACGGCGCGTCTTGATCATAAACTCGCGTGCGAGGTCGTTCACCGGCGCGGGCTCGAGTGGCCGGAGCACGACGCTCGTGTCGAGCGGATCACCTGGTACGATCGCCCAGTGGTCAAACACCTGCGACACGAACGCTTGGCCTTGCGTAAACACGCGCAAGTCGGTCTCGAACCCAAACGACTCGACGACCGGGACGAACCCGCGCACGGTGTACAGCGGCGACCCGGCTTTCGGTGCATCGTGCGTAATGTGTCCCCGTCGGCGGCTCAGCACTTGGTACAGCGACGACACCGTGTCGGCGGGACACTGAATCTCGAGCGCATAGATCGGTTCGAGCAATCGCGGCGTCGCGGTCAAAAACGCCGAGTACGCGACGCGCCGAGCGGTCGGGATCACTTGTCCGCCGCCGCGGTGGATCAGCTCCGAGGCGATCGTTGCGTCCAAAATCTTAAACTTCGTGTTGCGCACGGGCTCGTCGCACAGCGGCCCTTCGCGGCAGCTCCACTGGAAACCCTGGACGACGCTGTCGCGCACTTGTGCGAGCGTCTTCTTGTTCACTTCCGTTGCGAGCGTATCGTCGAGCAGGACGTTCGGACCGTTCGTTTCAGGTCCAAATGCCCACACGGATCGAGCAGCCAAGACGTCCCAGTTGTACTTGGACTGGAAGAACCCTGCAATGTCCTTTCGGTCCATCTACAACAGCGTCAAGCGAGCGATAGCAGCAGCAAAGCAGCAAGTCTGTCAGTTTACATTGCTAGTACATTCTTGCAATCCATCATACGACAACAACAACGTACGTCGAGCTGGATCACGCCACTCTCAATGTCGAGCGCCAAGCCAGTGTCGAGTGGCTCTGCGATCATCGTGAGTTTGTTCTTGCGGTTCGGCGTCTCGGCAAAGCACCTAGCGATGCACCAATCACATCCACCAACGAGTCAGCGAGAGTGCCAGCGTCAGCGCTGTCGCCAGTCCTCTCTAGCAAAAAAACGTACTGGACAGACGACGTCTCTGCGACGGTCTCACAGAACGCAACGACCGGATCGGCGACCTTGATCTCAATCTCCGCGTACATGCGGCGTAAATCATGCAAAATACAATCGCTTGCGAGCTCACCAGTCGTCAAGATCACGTGCTCGCCGCTCTCTTCGACCTTTGTCCGAACGAGCGGGTAGCTCTTGCTGATCTTCCGCAAGCCCTCCAACATCTTGGGGAGCTCTGCAGGATTCAGTGGTTCGACTGCGAGCTTCACACTCGCAGTCGTTCGGAACGCGCGCTGGATCGGCGCAAAGATCCCAACTTCGTTCTCTTCCAACACATCGACACTCGCGTCCGTGATTGTTGCGCTCTTCGTAATCGGCGCGTCGATGCCATCGAGCAGGACCCAATTGCCCGCGGGGACGCGCGTGACGTCGATCTTGTAGCGACCTTGTGCGATGCTCGTCGCGTCGACTGTGCGCACACTCATGTCTTCGTCGTCGTCCGCGCTGTACGCGTCGCCCAACACCGAGACGCGCTGACCGCGCGTGACTTGACCAGAATACACGCGACCGAGCGCGCTGAACGTCGCGCCGTCCGGGGACGAGTACAACTTGACAATGTTGATCATCAACGGCGCCTGCGGGTCGCACGCGAGCATCCCCTGTACGACTTTTAACTCGTTACTCGCATTCCCCGTGTACAGCGCTTCGACCTTCGTTGCTGCAGTCGCAAGTGGCGACGGAACGTGGCGCACGATCATGTCGACAAAGCCCGTGACCGCGTTCCCGACAAATTGCGCAAGCACGAGCTTCAGCAGCGGTCGCGGGTTGAGATTCAGTTCGTCTTTCCGCAAGCGCAAGCCCATCGATCGGAGCGACTGCGCAAGCGCATGCGCGTCTTCGCTCAGCACTTTTGCGTAGATCTTGTACAGTGGCTCGAGGATGAACAGCACGAACGACCGCGGCGCACTTTCATACGGCTATGTACATAAAAGGGCAGTTAGTCAGTGCTGCTGTCTATCCACAGTGTATCGTACAAACAAAAAACGTACGATCTTGTTCTTGAACGACCGCGTCTGCGGACTGTAGTACTTGTCGCCCCACAGGCGCGGTGCGAGGTCCGTTGCCGAGACGCCAGGGTGCGTCGCAGCATACAGCTGTGCAAACGATTCGAGCGTGAAGCTCCAACCATGTTGTCCGGACGCAAAACAGACGTTCCCGAGCTCGGGCGATAACCGCATGTGCGTCATACCTGCTGGTGTATTCGCTGCAATCACTGCATTCACTTCTTCGATCGTATGCAACAACTTGAAATAGGCGTCGACCGGTGGGAGTTTGAGTTCAATGATCAACCGATCGACTTTGTTGACAACGAGGAGCAAAGGGACGCGTGCTGCAAGCGCTGCTTTGATCAACCGCTCGGTCTATTCGACATGGGTCACATATCAATAACCTCTTTATATGCAATACAATCCCTCTGTATCCTACAAAAACGTACGTTCATCATCACGCCTTCGATCGCATCGACGACCAAGACCGCACCGTCGGAGATCTGGAGCGCTGCTGTCGATTCATCCGAGAAGTTTACGTGCCCAGGGCAATCGAGCACATTGAGCAAATAATGCTTTCCGCGCGTCGTCGGCAACACGAGCGATACGGGCGTGCTCTTGACGCTCACACGTCGCTCCTGTTCGTCTTTCCGCGTATCGGTAAACCGGCGCTCGACCGTCGGGTCCCACTTTGCAACGTGCGTCTGTTGGACGAGCAAGTCCGTAAACAGCGTCTTCCCATGGTGCAAGTCGCCAATGATCGCAACATGGCGAATCAACTGCGGATGGTCCATCAACGACGCCATAAACTCGGTCGAGTACTGATGGAATATGTTATTTAGAGAGGAATGGGTAGTATAGAGAGGGTATTGTCAGATTAAAAGAGGGGATATGTAGGATATAAGGGTACATATTCAGGATAAAGAGAGAATATACAAAAGAAAGAGGTAAAGTACAACCAGCAACAATACGCTAGTGACAGTCGCCACACGTGATTGTGCATAAACGTACAGTCGTCTCGGGGACGCCTTTCTCCAATACCGAGAACGATTTGATCTTCACAGGCTCGATGATCGGCGTCTCGATCGTCTGTGCGTCTTCTTCCATCACGAGCGTCTCCGCGTCACCGTAGACTTCATGTGCATCCGGATAATATTGCTTGTCTTCGTGCAGCACGACCGCATTGTCGTCCTCGCGCTCCGAGTTGTGCAGCACCATGTCATTGACGCCACGCGCAGTGTCTACAGTAGAGTCCACGGAAATGCAGCACGGTCAATCATAGACATAGAGAGCATGCGGAAAAGAGAAAGAGGAGGTGGCATACGCACCGAGGTCAGCAGAGTCGTAGCCATATCGGCGGTTCTGTTGGTGTTGTTAGTGGATAAGAGCGTGAGCGTTTGCATTCACACAATAGCGTGACAGTTAGTATAGTATAGCAAACACACCTCATGACTGTCGTCGTCATCATCGTCGCTGTCCTCGTGGCGGCCACCAGCGTCACTGCGATCCGACTCGGACTCGGAGCCCGACGCGTCGTCGTCGCTGCTCTGCAGCTCGGGGCCAATGTAATTGCCAAACTCGTCGTAGAGTGACTCTTCCATAGTTGTGCAAGTGTGTACGTAGATGCGGTTGATGTGCAAGTACAAGCAGGATCGCGCGCGGCGAGCAACAGATCACGCAAGTGCGGGATCGTCGATACTTTGCTGTTGCTTTCACGCCCAGTCGAAAAAATAGCAACGTGTTGTGTCAATTGTCGTATCGTGTTGTAGTCAATTGTCGTATGTATACTGGTACTTATACTTTGTTTTTCATGTTTACATTTTTATACATATTTTGGATCCGAAAGGACCAACAGTTGCATACAAAGCGCTCTTTGTATAGTCGCATACCTCAGAGCACGTTACAGCAGCACACCGCAAGCACGTGCAGTAGCACGATGAGCAAGACACCGGATGCAAAGATCGATCGTTTGGTCGTGATGGAGTCGGAATCGACATTGCTGACACGGCCGCAATCGACAGCGCAGCAACTGCCGCCGACAATGCAGCCACAGCCGCAATTGACATTGAAGTCACCACAGTCGACGTTGCAGTCACCACAGTCGTCGTCCCAGTCGCCAGCGCGTGCTACCAAACGACAGCGCATCATGAGCAGCGACCCGGTCATTGCACGTGCGGTCAAGATCGTGTTGTACACCCGATTGGCCCAGTCTACCGTTCGTCATTTGCTCGATGTTGGCGAGACGCAACTCAAGTACGCTGTGCGAGTGCAACGGCGCGCGGACGCCAAGCTCGACGACAACGCCATCCTCGAGCTGATCCGATGGGGCGTTGACCAAGAACGGCGGATGTTTGCGCTCACACAACGTAAGTACGACGAGCTGCTGGCGACACGGACGTCGCACGAGGCGCTCGAGCAGCTGCGCGACCCAAAAGGTGCAGCACGCGCTCAAACGGCTGCGCGACGTGCAGCGAAAAAAGAAGCCGACGAGATTTTGATCCGTCTGTTCGGTACGACCAAGTAGGTAGGAGCCTCCATGAAACGATGGTATGCGTCGATAGCAACAGTGCAGTAGCAACAGTACGAATGAATGCACTAGGTTTTACGCAACTGGGCAAAAACTCGCGTCATGTTTCAAAGCAAAAGTGTGCCTCCTCCATCGTGAACGACACGTCGGCGCGATACAGATGCAGCAGTGGCCGCAAGTGCTCCGAGACATCACGTGGCGTCGCTACTGCAACACGACTGATGCGCTGTCTGGAGGTTGCTGCTGTTGCACTTGTCCTACTGGTTGGATGCTGCAGCGGCTCGACTGACGATACAGCAGTGCGTGGTGCCAGTAGAGCTGTCGTACTGCACGATGAACGAGCCGACGCTGCGGCAGCTGCTGTGGCGACAGCACGTGGCACTGACGACTTGCGCCGCACGGGCGCGAACTCGGAGCGACTACTACTCCCTCCAGCACTCGCCTCTACATCACTCATACTTGTCTCAAATTGCCAGACGCGGACAGAGCCGTCGACAGCTCCTGATACGATTGTCGTGCCGTCAGCACTCACGACGAGCGCCGAGATGATCGTGTCATGCGCATTTGCAATCTCACACACGTACGCACTGTCATCATCTTCTTTCCTACTGCTACAATCGTTGTTGTACAACTTCCAAAACACGATGCGGCCGTTCGTCGTCCCGCCGATCGCAAACGCGCCGTCGCTGTCCAAGCACCGGACTTGTCCGGGTGTCTGAACGTCCAGCTGCATCAGCAGCTCGCCCTGGAGCGTCAGCTGCAGCAGTTCGTTTGCGATCGTGATGCACACGACCGAGTTGTTGTCGCTTGCAAACGCAATCGCAGCGACGTCACCACGGCGCGTCGGGCTCACGCACACGTCGACGTGGAGCGATGGTGCAGCGAGGTTGTACAAACACACGTGACCGTTGCGCGTCCCCGCAGCGCCGAACGCACCGTTCGTGCTCGTTGCGAGGCACAGTACGGACTCGTTACAGCTACTGAACGTCTGCACAGGCGTCGGTGCGACGAACGTCGGTGTGTACCGCCAGAGCTTGACGCTCGCGTCCCACGAGCTCGTGAGGAACCGCGTGCCGACGACGCAGATCGCAGAGATCCCATCGGCGTGTGCGACGACGCAGTCGAGGTCGCGGCCCGTCCTCGTCGAGTACATGTACACGTTGTTGTCCCAGCAGCCGACGAAGACGATGCGCGCGTCGGGTGACACGGCACAGCACGACAGCGCGAGGCTGCGCGTGAGCGTCTGACGCACACGACCGCTGCAGACGTCTGCAATCACCAAACTTCGGTCTTTCGATGTTGTCAAGAGCGTCGCGTCGTTGTGCGTGAGCACTGCGGACGAGACTTCGCCCGTGTGGATCTGTAGCGGACGACGCAGCGTCTCGACCCAGCGCCAATCTGGCGATTGCACTGTCGCAGTCGTCGCTGTTGTCGTTGCTCCAAGCGCCATGCGCTCGTGCCAGCGCCACTTCTTGGCCGGTCGCGAGTTCGTTGTGCCGAGCGTGTGCCAGAGCTGCGACGACAGCTCGAGTGCGCGTGGCACTGCTGTCTCGAGCGGCGCTTGGAGGCACAGGAAGCTCAAACGACTCTGCAGCGAGTGCCGTGGCGGCGGCGCTGGTGGCTGCCGTCGTCGTCGATGCGTCACTGCAGCCGACAATGCAGCGCGTGATGCGCTTGCTGCTGCAGCGTCGACGTCGCTGTCGACATCGTCGCTGTCTGTGACGTCGGGTGTGTTGACTGCAACCGACGACAGTGCGAGCGTCTTGCGATTGCGCGAGTAGTAGGGACGATGCGGCAGCTGCCGACGCAGCTGTACGTCGGGCGGTGGGTACGTCTGTCGCCGTTGTGGGCGCTTGTGCGTTGACAGCAGCATCGCCAGCTGACGCGGCGACGAAACATTGCGCGGCGAGGCCAAAACATCCGTTGTTTCCTCCTCAACATCGTCGTCATCGTCGCTACTGTCGCTTGCGTCGTTTCGTGACGCATGCGGCATCGTGAACAATTGCGACGGTGTTTGGCCAAACTCTTGGATCTGGAGTTCCAGCGACTGGCGCTCGACTGGATCCGTTACGCGCTCCAAGTCGATCGCACCTTCGTACGACAAATAGTAGAACACTGGTGATGCATGTGAAGTCAATAGGAGGCCAGTCAGTTAGACAGATAGACAGACAAACAAACGTACAGTTGTTTGCTTGGATCGCAGCGTCGCCTTGTTGCTTGTAGCCAAAGATCAAGTCGATCCACTCGTGCAAATGCGCCGACACGTACGCACTCTCAAGCGCTGCGCGATTCATTTCGACAAACTGGCGCGGATCGTTACACGCCCACGGCGGGAGCTCGACGTCATCGACGCGCTCGCCCCGCTGCGTCGTCCCGAGGTCCAAGTGCTGCGCATTGCAGAGCCAATCGTTTGGCGTCACGACTGCTGAACCGGCTTCAAGAGAAGCAGTATCGTAGAACTCGGGGATGAGCTCTTTCAAGTCAGTGGCGTTTGTATTCACGCTGCGCCACGTGCTTGCGATGCTAGAAAAGAGCCGGTCCGGTGCATCAAACTTGCCGTTCTGGAGACTCAGCATGTGCTGCGGTGCCAGGCGGACGAGAAAGTACAACACGTAGCCGGGCGTCGAGTAGTGCGTCCCGTACAGAAACGGCGGCGGCAATCCGTCCGCCTCTTGACCACGTGGCATTGCGTCAAAACGTGTGCGGAACGTTGCAAGGCGCGTCGGATTCAGCGCACCGATCGGTTGCGACAAGTCTCGGAACGTCTGTGGAGCGGCCAGATCGAGTTCCACGCTCGTATAGTCCGCAACGACCCATGGAAACACGGGATATTGCGTCAAATCGTTCCGCGTTCGCCCTGCGACGCTGTTGAGGAATGTGAGGTACGAAAAATTCGATAGTTGACGCTGCTGCCATCGCCGGCGCATGGTCGAGAGGCTAGTGGTTGATGCATTGCTCTTCGTAAACGGACGTGGAACGACGCAACAGTGCATGCGTGCGGTGCGTTGCGCTAGTAACAACTTACAAACAGCGTCGCGCTCGTCGCGGGTCGCAAACGCAAACAACAGACTGTTGTCGCTCGTCAACAGCAGCTCCAAGCCAGTTGGTCGGAGTAGATGGCGCCGCTTGATGACGTGCGTGATCGTCTCGTATGCACACTGACACACGGGATCGAGTAGATTGTTGAGCTGCGCGGGCTGGAAGTAGACACTATGGAGGAGGAGAATGAGAGCGCGTCAGTCGATCTGCTAAACGTTGACGTAGACAGCGTCGACCTACGTACCGATGTGTCGTGAGCATGAGGCACCCAGGGCGTGTGAGTAATGGCTCAACGCGCTCGACGAGCGCGGGCTCGAACAGCAGCAGCTTCTCGCGAAAGTCCACGAGGAGACTCGAGTCGAATGTACGCGGCCGACGCGCGGCGAGCACGGGCGCCAGCAGCTGGTGCTCGTTGCTTTTGGATAATACAGCAGCACGAGCGACTGTGAACACGACGTGGATGCTCGCGAGCAGCACGTCGATGCGCGAGTAGAGCAGCGTGAATCGATACGCGGCCGGCGCAAGGCGCTTGAGCTGTGCTGTTGCAGTCGTTGTTGGACCATGAGCTGCAGTCGTGCGGTGGTGCCTGTAGGCGTGATCGACGCCACGCGTCTTCATTTCGGTAACGCGCGTTGTCGTGATCGTCACGTACAGATTGTCGATCGCTGCGGCAACGAATGCGCGCGTCACGGGGAACGTCGCAAAGCACTCGGCGCGCGGCTCGGTTGTCATCGTAACGAATGGAAACCGCAGAATCGGGAGTTGCACGTCCGCTGGGACGAAGAAGAGACTCCGCGTACAGACTTTGAGTCGCCCAGCGACCTTTTTGTGCGTGTCGAGCGTCGGTTCGACGAACCGCACGACGCTAAAGTCCTGTACGTAGACCGCGCATGTGCGTCAGCTCCACAGCAACACCAATAGCGGTATGTAGTGTGAGTATGCATGCGTGCAATCGACGCACATCGAGAAAGTACTCGCCATTCTCGAGCAAAAGCAGACTGAAACGTGTCGTCTGCGCACTCTTGAGTGTGCTTGGCGTCGCGCGCTCAGCTTGGTTCGTGAGCATTATTGCTCCTGCTTCTGCTTGCGAGTAACAACACACACTGTAGGCGTCGGCAGCGTGCTGAAGAGAGACGCTGTAAGAGGCTGCACGCGAGCACTCGAGCAAGCTCGGTGCAACTTGCGTTGCTAATTTCGTCGTCTAGGAAGCGCTAGATAAAAAGTGCAAGCAAGCACGCAACTTTACTGAAGCAAGCCCTGTCATATTCGATAACCCTACCTGTCAAAAATGAGACCCACCTGTCAAAGTCGAAACCCTACCTCGATAACATTCGCGAAATCGGATTTGAGAGGATTGTTTTGATTTCGTTGAAACCTAACAAACGAAGAAGCGCAGCGCCATGGACGACGACGTTGAGCACGCAGCAGGAGGTAATGAACTGCGCGTACAACATTACAACATAATAAATGTTGTCGATAAAGTGCACTTCCTTACTCATGGCCTTTCACATTGCTCGTTTCTGCTTCCTGCTGCTCTCGTTTTGCTCTTTCTGTCGAACTCGCTTCTTGCTGTTTGCGTTCTGCTTGATGTGCTCTGCTGAGTCAATCTGTTGAGCTATCTTCTGTGGCCGAAAGTGTGGCGCCACCAGCTCCAGTAGCTGCTTGGCTCGAACAGGGTCGTGTCGGATAGTGATGTGCTCGTAGTTCTTGTTCGATACGCACGCAGGGTAATTGAACGAGCCATCGACGACCTTGCTGCCGTCGATGATCGCGTACTTGTGGTGGTTGTAACCGCGATTGTTGCACTTGTACGCCTTCACGACAGTGGTCGTGCCTGATTGATGAGCGTCATGATGCCCGTCACAAGTACAAAGACACCCCCGTCGAGCGACTCTTGGTAGTCGATCGAGCCAATGTCGACGCGCACACCCGTGTACGCGCGCTTGATGATCTGCTCTTGGTTTGTCTGTGGTCCCGCTACCGGCGCTGGCATTTGCGATGTGGCCATGTCACTCCAGAGCGACTCGTCCTTGTAAAACCACAGGAGGCGTTGCGGCTCCTCTGCCATCATCTGGTAATACTTGGGTATGAACAAATTGCCCACAGCTTCTGCATCACCTGCATCGTGGTTGCTACAATGTCTTCGTCGGAAAATGACTCACGTTGAAGTGATTGTTTTGTTAAACTGTATCCCACTTACGCTTGTTGGCTCCTCTTGGCTCGTAACCTTAATACATTTTGTTATTAGCGAACTTCAAGACAATCCAAACGTTTTTAGGAGTTTTTTGTACGCTATACAGTAGTACCAGCCCTACTGTGATGTCGTTAACGCTCACGGATGAAGAGGAGGCACTGGTTTTGAGCGTATCTACACTGCAATTCAGCATACTTTTACTTTTAAAGAGAAGTTAATATATAGGACTCTGACAAGATCGACAACGCGATCATGACTGTACCGATGCCGAGCTCGAGACCCTAATTAGTGCATACAACGCCACAAAACCGCATTTGCCATGGAATGTGATTACTGTTGAGGTCAGTAGCAAATGATCCATAAAGGGCTGCCAGCCCAAGTATGCACAACTCATACAGCCGCCGAAGCAGCCAGCACCGCGACCGTGGTCGGTTGACGATACAGGCGCTCTCGCTGTCGCTTGCGTGAATGCGGAGACATTGTATATAACAGCAAAACGACTTAAGCGCACAGCATCCGCTTGAGAGAAAAGCAGCGACAACGCTAATCAAAACTGCAATTGTTGGAGAGCTTTAACAATGCGCACATGCTGCTGCCGTGGCTGCGGAAATCCAAGCGAACAACGAAAGCAGTCGCAGTGACAGCTAGCTACTACTCTCGCAACCTCAAGTTGCTCAAAACAAAGTCTGTAAAGTCGACGACAAGAACGTGTTGACGTCGATTAGATCACCCGCCGCGATGAGCTGCACGGCGGTAACTAGTCCAAAAAAGAGAACACAACTTGAGGCAGCACACAAGTGGCTCCTAAGCAAGGCGAGGGTAAGCGTCTTCTTGGTTCTGTTTGGTGTACGAGCGCAGCGTTGATAGCGGAGCTGGTGCGTTCTGGGCGGCGCTACCCGGACGTGCGAGTGGTGTTGCTATGCAACACGGGTGCGACGACGATCGCGGCGGCGAAGCAAGTCCGCGATTACGGTCTGAGTGCAAACGTGCTAGTCTACCAGTACTTTGGCGGCCTGCAGCACGCCAAGGATATGCTGGTAGACTGTGAGACCATCATTACTGGCTTCGCGAATGCGACGAACAACGGCCAAAATATAACTAATGAAGCGATGAGCATCACGAAGTACCCAGGTGCTGTGCGAGCAACTCGCGGTCGATTCCGCGATTGGCTGGACCCTCGCCGCGCCAAGATGGTGACAGATGTCCCTTGCGACATGTTGCTGTAGTAGCTGCGCAAACCGCGCGCCACGTTTTGGGAATGACACGTCGGCAGCTATGACATGCATTGCTGACTACCAAAGGAGCCAAGAAAGCTTGTCAAGCTACAAGCAGGAAGTGCAATCAGTCACTGGCTGCGCTGAAGCGACAGCACGTTTGTGATCTGAAGCAGGGCGATATCACGCGAGAAGCGCACTCGCTCTCGCTTACTCACAGAAGCAGCGGTACGATAGTGATCTAAAGCGACAACAAGACAGCGATCAACACGAATACAATCGCCCACTGTTCGAGCTAAAAACAGCTGCACGATCTGCGATTTCCGGAGACCCAGCAATGACACCGACTAAACCGAGCTCGTATCCGATTTTTTGCGACTTCGTGAGTTGCGAGATCAATAGGGAGCTGCTGTCTGTGCGCGTAGTCGTACGATCGTTTGCTTTCTCTCTTTTTCTCTCTTTCACTCTTTTTCTCTTGCTCTTGTTCTTTCACTTAATGCAAACGTATGTTTTAGCGTGCAAATTGTACGAAATCAAACTATAAAAGCCGATGCTTGAGGTTTCAAACTAAGTAGTGTGGTACATTTTATTTAGGCTGAAAATAGGACAAACGGACAATTCGGAGGCTACTCATCGTTTTTGAAAAGCAACTTCGTTACCGCCACTTGCTACATGCATCGAGCAAAACAGTGACTGCTGTGTGGCCTGTTCGTCCGAGCACGATCACTCATCCGATCAGTATCACAAGTCTGGTGCAAGTCGACTGGACACACGCCAACAACAAATACATCCAAAATGACTGTTATGTATGCCCCGCAACTCTGTGTCTTCTCCAACCTCCTCCTGCTGCCTAGCATCGGTCTGCCGAACGATCTGTCGCCTACACACTACATCAGTGACGCTGCACTCGACGGAAACGCACGTCGCAAGTATTTGCGCTGCAGTCGCTCAAGCGCAAGTCGATTCGATGCGTTCACCGGGTCTTGCAGCAACATCGTCAGTAGCATCTGGTCGGCCGCCAAGTCATTGCGTTCGCGCTGGGCAGCAGCAAGCGCTGCGATCGACGCAGCGTGGCTCTCGCGCGTCGTCTGCTCATCGACTGCTCCTGCTGCTGCTGTTGCTGCTGGTAGTGATGCGTACGTCGATCGTAGTGGCGCTGCGTCGAGCACAAGCGTCTGTACGACCTGCGTCGCGTCGGCATCGTCGTCGTCAAAGTCGCGCTGCGACGTGATCGACTCCGTTGACACTGGCGACGACGCGACAGTCGCTGCATGAGGGCTTGTGCGGATCGCACTGGACGCAACACGCGGCGGTGACCGCACTGGTGACCGACGAGGAGCAGCTGCAGGTCGTACTACGGCTACTCGCGCTGGTGGTGCAGCTACAGTTACTGTTGTGCCTGGTGGAGGCGCAGCTACAGCTGGCGCCTGTAGCTGCCCGTTGCCGATGCCAGTAGGTAGTGACTGTCTCTTGAGTGCTTTCGCATTGGCAGCATCGTCACCGCCGATGCTTGTACGTGAGCGTTTGAATGATGACGCGGGTGTCTTGGAGCTGAGCCACTTGGGGCTCGTCTTGAGCACGTTGTACACAGACATAAGCGCAAATGCCTCGCCCTCGCCATCGTGGTACATTTGCATTGCACGCTCGATCACATCCGTGCTCGTGGAGCCAGATGCAACATCCGCAATGCTAGTATTCGCGTTGCTAGTCGCCCCAGCAATTGCAGCTGCAGCATGCACGTAATTGACAAACTTGCGCGTCGCGCGCTGCACGAACGCCCAGTGGTTCTTGAGCGCCTGCTCCGAGCGCAGCGAGCCGCCGAGGCGCGCGACCCAGTTCTCGTGCACGGCGCCCCAGAACCTATCATCCTGACCTGTGGTATCTTGCTCGGCAACGTGCACCCACGCCTCGGCCAGCGCGACGTCCTCCGCGATCAGCCACTGCTTGCCCTTGCCCATGTTCAAATTGTTTTGCTCGCTGTTGTTTCGCGCGCTGCAAATAACGAGCTTTTTCGTTCTTTTGTTTGCTCAGTTATTCAGTTCTGATGAAACTGATAATGTTAGCTTTGCTGTACGTAAACGCATTCCCTCGTACCATGTCGACGTGGCAAACTGGACACGGCAGCATCGGACGGCGGGCGTTGGCACATCGATGACGTCGAAAAGCCGTCCGCGACGCTCAGATCGAGTGCTGCGAGTATTGCATCGAGCGACGCGACTTCAAACGCAACCTGTATCCACATCTCTAAATTGATTTTCTTAATGAGCAACAAGTTATCTGACAACTATAGTTCATTAGATGTGGATGAAATTCGCCTTATATTGATATATGTAAACGCGGCAGGTGCAATAATATTTGATAGTGATCTTTTGACCCAAACGATCGTCGAAATTGCTTTATTTGAACAATGTCAATTTCCAAAATCCCAACATTCAAATATTGCAACTAATGCAACGTGTGTCCAATCATCAATCCAACTCACGCTCTCTCGCTTCACGAATTGCGTATAAATCAACCATGTTGTGAGTCAATGCAAGTGCTATGATGTCCTCTAGTGTTGCCGCGTCCATTCGCTTGCGCATGTCGGTATATACTAGTTTGGCTGTGGAAAAGAACCGCTAACAGACATTCGAGGTTGGCGAAACAACCTTGGAGCACTGATACGCCGATTGCGAATGCCTGTATGTATTGTAGGAGACACCAACAAACAACTGGCTGTTAGTGGTAAAAGTTTCTTCGTCGATTATGAATCTGACGCATTCTTGTCGCTCTGATTCATTAAGTGCCGTCGCGCCGCGCTAAAGCTTGACAAGTCCAGTTTTCACAGTTTCAACGCCTTGATATTGACAATGCTTGCGAGCTTGCGCTTGAGCGCCGAGCGCGCCTTGATTTTGTGATGAAAGTGATGGCGTGTGGTAGCTGGTGTCAATGTTTCTTTTTGAAGCTGTTTTGTTACCGCCTCGAGCTTGTCGAGATGCGTGACACCACCGAGACGTGTGATGCTGCGGACGAAAGCTCGACGAATCGCGACACCATCGCATGTGTTGGGGACCCGCGTGTGCCGTTGTGTAGAGCAGGAGCGAGATGCGAGGCGGATCTCAGAATAGCTCAACCCTTTGTGGTAGAGAATGTCTTCATGAACGAGTGGAACCAGGTCAACAGTGGTTCGTGAGGACCCAGGTACGCTTTCGCCGCAAGGATAAGGCAATGGCTCGCGCATGTTTCACGGTGCTATTGTCGACGACGAGAAATTGCGCGGATGCCCACGGACACTCGTACGTCAACAAAGTGTCCGCAATACGATCGTAGTGTGATTGCGCCCCGAGGTCGTCTTCTTGTGCCAACGGACAGAACGACAGCAAAACAAACTTGCGAGTGGTACATTTGATGTCGCTTGTTATGGCTATCGCACAGGACATGCTATCAAACACCACGAACAGGGCGACGTAATGCCTGCTGGCGCTCGACCACTTGGCAAAGACAATCCCAAAGCGGTCAGAAAGTACGGCCTTGGTTCGCTCGCGGACAACGGCGGCGACGCTAACGACGTAGCACTACATTGTCGACGCTGCGATCGGATGGAGCGTGTTAAACTTGCGCGTGCTCTCGCGCTTCACAAATCTGAACGGCAGGCTCGATCTGATGATCCACTTGAGCCACTTGTACACGTTCATGTTGCGTTCAGCAGGTATTGTGACAAGCTGGAGAGTGCGTGCGTCTCGTGCTTGTAGCCTTGAGCTTGTTCAGGTGGAGGTCAATCGAAACAATGTTTACTATGCCTTAACAGTATTTTTGATTAACGCGTTTCCAGTACAGAATGATAAAGCAGTTCATTTCAATAGCTATTTTTGGACCAATTCCATTTGCTTAATACTTAATATCCAATAGCTATCGTAAGAAACGTAGAACGGTAGATTTTGAAAATCACGAATGCGACTCACTTGTGCCTTGGCTAAGAATATTTCAGTTCGCATATAAGTGGTTTCGCGCGCAACAAAAATGCATGTCTTTAAATTCTATAAACGAACCGGTTTAAGCTGCATTAAAATTTGTTTTCTGTCCTATTTTAATTCAAAAATCATTTGTGCCAGTCAATTTAAGTACATCGCGATAACATAATGCTTGGCTTGAACGGTACGTATAATTACGTCGTTTTTGATATAACAGCGAAAAGTTAATACCGCTTCACTCTATCGCGTCACGCCAAATGCGCATTAATAATCGCGGAAATCACAAACTCCCTTGCATATTTGTATATTCCAATTGACAGCATGTGCATACTGATGCAAATGTGCTTATTAGACACGAAACTCTGTCTAAACATATTGTATTATTATTGACAAGTATATACCTGTTTACACGTTATACCTGGGATGTCGACAACCATAAAAATGTCATCCCCCAAGTATTCCGATTTCCACTTGTGCTTGTTATTGGCTGATTTTGTGATATTTCGCACTGCATCGGGTTTTCTTGAAAGCATCATCAAATCCTTATGCAATACACACGCGTGACGCCGCCATCATGAGCGCACCGTTTTCGCCACGTTAGTAGTGAGATGATCGGTGTGGAAAATATATGTCATCGCTAGTTTTCGTGACAAACAAGGTTAGAGTAACTATTAAAGTGACTGGAGCAAAATCTATATTTTTATGCGCAATCACAATTAAACTAACATTGTAATAAAAAAGTATGTTCTTGAAGTATAGCACCAACACAAATGCGAATTTGTATTGTAATGAAAAATATGACATGTGCATACTAATACCAAATTTTAAAAAGGGATTTGAGAGTGGCAACTCTGATGTCAATGAATTCGATCCAATAGGCTGTATGACAGAAGTAAATGCAAAAGATTACGGTATAATACTATTTCTGTAACCGGGCAAGCCCGAGTTACGCAGCACAGTCGAGAGGAAGCGAAGAGTGTTTCGTAGGAAGCAAAGTCCGAAAGTATATTGAATGATTGGGTTCGGTGTTTGTGCACTTCTAGCACAAACAGCTAACTTCCTAGTTTTAGTATGTTTAATACTAAAGCTGAATCTATTCTAAATGAATGGTTCTGCTAACTTCTAAATTGTTTACTGTCTAATTGGTCTAAATGTCTAACTATCTTGAATATGTGACCAATTATATAGCAGCTTGACAAAGCTGACTTTAAATGTATTGCGGAAATAGAATTCCGCAGCGCTGGGTTATTAAATATAACCAGCGCGTGTAACCCCGTTACAATTTCTTTGTGCTTTCAGTCCAAATATTTAGTTGAGCGCGTTACGTGATGTCTGTGGTATATACATATTTAAGGTCAATTTTGAGACCACAGTTTACGTAACCGGGTATGTGAAAGGTATAGCGAGATCGAATTAAATCCGAGAATTTCACCGCTCAAGTGTTTTCCACTGCTGTAAAATATTACGACTAGATTTAGATTACTAATGTTGATATTTGGTCTTTCATCATTATCTCAGAAAAATATATATATTTAAAACATTATATAAGCTCATAACATGATAATACCTCGTCAAGACTCAGATACAAACGAAAGTGTAGATACCATGATGTAAATTATAAGCGTCAAAACGCTTACAACGATATATGCAATACACCGTGAGCCTAAACATATAATTGTCGTGAACTAAACACAATATTTCATATAAGAGACCGAAACTTGAATCAGTATTAGATTATACTGTGTTTGTGTATATCATATATATTATGCCAAAAAACACAACCTCATAAGCACGTATGATTTCGCGAAATCGTATGCTGCACAGAGTCCGACGTGATAGCGTGTTCAAGGACAACCGAGTGTATCGGGCCTTTATGTTTATTTTCGTCAAACTCACCACATATACATATTTCCCTACGGTATTAATTAAGAAACACATCATTTCCTGCACAATATATTTGACAAAATTACAGTGGTGCTATTCCGAAGTATTTTTGGCCCAGCATGCAAACCTCCGTGGAGAAGGCAACACATACCTGAAATTTGCTATTCACACATATGGTACAAATGCCAATGTTGTTTGTAACCAATAAGTTTACTTTTAAATCAATAAGTTTTCTGTTAGCTTGGTCGAGGGCTGCGAATTTGACGATTCTACTGATTACTTTATTTAGCACTTAATATATATTCATCATTTAATTTGGAGATTTATTTTGATCACTACACGCATCTCACCCCGACTCTGTGACCTTCGACCCAAAAACACTCCTGTTCCGTCCCGCTCTCTGCACTAACTATCAATGTTCAGTCGGTCCATGATCACGCCGATTTTGTTTTTGTACTCCAAGTGGCCACCGATGATGCTACTGAGGTCGACGTTCTCGATACCTGCGACCTGAATCGCCGCGATCCCAGCCGAGTGGAGGGCCCAGCCTTGGTAGCGATACATGACACCGAGCATCCAGTCGTTCTCAGAATACCCATTGATCAACCGACCAGCAACGACGCGACGTGCGTTCGTCCAGTCCGTGCAATCTGCAGGCGCCGGCGTTCCAAGCAGCACGGCGTTTTCGACAATACCACAACTTGCATCTGGCTCTTTCGCGAGCTCTTGGAGGCACGCAAACACGAGCCGCGCACCCATGCCGTAGCCCACGAGCGTGACGGGCCGCAAGCCCTGTTCACGACGTAGTAGACTCGCAGCCAGGAGTTTCCCACTCGCATCCGCGGCGTTCATCGTGAGCACCCAGACGTTGTCAATCATATCTGCAAGTTTCAAGATCGCCCGTGGGATCGCAACTGCAGTCGCCAGCAACGCCAATGCAGTGTGCTTGACAATCTCTGCGTTCGCGTACGCCGCGACCTGTTGGCGCGCAAACGACCGCATCGAGCTACCAAAGCGCCGCAACAAGTGCTCTTCCCACTGCAGCACGTACTGGTCGCCTTGGTGGAACCGATCGCGCCAGCGCCACGCGCGCATTGCTTCGGGCGTGTGGGCAGTCACGGCAGCGCCCGTTGCAACGCTCGCGGCCCGCGACGCTGCGAGCATCTGCAATGGATCTGAGCTGGTCTCTGCAGGAGGCGCAAGGTTGTACGTCTGCTGCAAGATCGCAAAGAACTCGTCTTCGCGGCCTTTGTAGCGGTCCATGACCTGGTCGACGTGTGCAGTCTTCTCGGGTTTGTGCTGCCGATAGAACGCACGCAAGTACTCGCGGCTGTCGCCCCACGACCGGCGAAAGCCACTGGCGCCAACGGGGTCGTCGTCATCGTCGAGCCACCCACTGATGCAAATGTAGACGTTCATGCCATCGCCGCTCGAAACTAAATCAAAGTTGAATTCATGGACACCGCGCAAGCGCGCGTCGGTCTTTGTACCCACGACGCCCGCGCCTGCTGCACCAAACAGAATGCTCGTGGCCGTAACGCCGGCAGTGGACACGACGGCGGTCGTGACGGCGGCGCCGGCGCCAAGCGCAGTGAGGCCAGTGGCGATTGCAGGCGCGGCCATACCGCCAGTGAGCGCGAGCAGCGCGCCGCCGGTAATTGCTGCGGCGCCGATCGTGGCGTTGCGCTTCCAGTCCCACACGCTTGGCGCTGCTGCTTGCTTCTCGAGCGGCATTGCGGTCGCTTCCGCGTACAGCGCACGTCCGATCCGAACTTCTTCGAGCGTCACGAGGCGCCAATCAATGGCGAGCGCAGCTGCAAGGTGACGGAGCAAAACGCGCGCGCGTGAGTCGTACCCGATCGACTTGACTGTGAACCAGAGCTGCTGCTGCAACAGCGTACGGCGAAACGTCTGGCTTGCGGTTGCGGTTGGTGCTGACGTGGACGTAGAGGCTGATGACGAAGAAGAAGACGACGGTGATGGGTCAGCAGCAGTGGGCTTCTCGTCTTTCGGCGTGCGCTTGAAGAACGAGCGCAAGCCGCTTGCAGCGGCTGCTGCTGCTGCAGGGGTCTCTGGAACCAGCACCTCGACGAACGGCGCGACGTCGAGCACAGCCGACTCGTGCACAGTGCTATTGCTCGTAGTAGCAGTGGAGCTCTTGACGGCTGCTGCTGCCAATTGCTTGTCGGTACGTTCCTGGACAGCATCGTGCTGCATGGCGAGCATGGGCAAGTACGCGTCGACTTGCGTCTGCGGCAAGGAGAGGAAGTGCTCGACGAGCAGTGCGAGGAACCGCTTTGACCATTCGAGGTCCGTCGAGCCGTCATGTGCTTCGGGTAGCAAGCAAGCACAGAGGCCTGCGAACCCGCGCTTCTGCGTGTCCGAGAGGTGCTCTGCAACGAACTCGAGCGCGTGCGTGGTCATCATCGAGTTTGAATATTGCTTGTCGTGTGAATCGAGCAATGTGATGTGTGCGCCAGGAGCATCACGTTGGCTGCTGCGACGATTCGCGTTGTCGTTGCCACCGATACTAAAGAATTTCTTCATCGCGACGTTGATGCAATGTCGATTTTGTTCTCAGTCAAAATGGCGACACGATTGAAAATAACTGTCACCGAGATAATCAGTGCAACAATATTATTAACGAGGGGTTTTGCGCCTGTCTTCGCAGACATACAAATAAATCACCTGTGGATCCCTAGAGTATCAGTCAGAACTCTTTCTTCATTACTCTCTCTCTTATCTTTGTGATCAAGTCATCCCATTAGAGTTTTTTTTCAAATCAAGCCACAACTATTATAGAATTACCAAAATGGACGTTAGGCGAATTTGGTGTTGATATTAAAAGTGCTTCGAACCAGATCCGAACTTTTAATTGTTTGGTCCCAGGGTGTCCACAAGCGGACACTTCGTGCTACGATCGACGGCGTCCGCAAACGGACAATTCGTACCTGTTATGTGTATAAATTTTCTCTTTGAAATTAAGCATTCGCCTTATGTTTACATAATCAGTTACTAAACACGCGTGCGCGCATCACCACTCCACAAAAACATCATAAAGGTTGATTACTTCACATACCTAGAAATAACTTTAAGAGTATACAATTACAGCTATACAGTACCATGCAGCACATACTCAACGTATACTTAAATATATATAGAGGGGACACGTAGAACATACTTTACGGATTCGCCCATGCATGTTATAATCTTGCTTATGAACCCTGACACGAAAATATACATGTAATACATCACACGTACTTGAATACAATAATCCTAAACAAAACAAATTTCGCAACCACATAAACCTGTCCCGCTTTCACAGGGTACATGTCACGTATTGTGCAACACAGATGTGTTATTGTTGAGCGCATTTGACAACGTACGAGCCACGTCGCAATTTAGATGTTATATCATACCGCTCCATATCAAATCTATTGACAAAATCAAGTGTTTTGTGCGCTTCATCTAAATTACACCTTAACATAACCAGCACGCCATTGTGGTTCGAATGATGTGAAAATTTTAACATGGTTCTGAGTCAGAGAAATTCAATTTATGTATATGCATCAAGTGATGGGTGATTTTTCGTCACACTGTAAATTTTGTACGTGATTAACATTTTCACCATCTTTTCATAACAGAATTATGTGTAGTGTTTCGTTAATAGATTTAATATGCGTATACAAGTTGCTCTCGCCAATATGTTTGCAATAGAGTGGTATGTTTTGCTACCAAAAACTATCATACATATTGCAGCACACAACATTTGGTTTTAGCTTATACTGTATACTACAAACACATAAATGCTATCCAATATCCAACCATACATATCTGATGTATTAATATTCATAATTCATGCACAATACCGCATACTTCTGAGTTACAAAATAATTGTACTAAAACAATTGTATTCAATCACATACCTTAAGTAATACTGCGGATAATATATGCCTGATGTGTCATAAAAATATCGCATCGATTAAATATACTACAAATATGTCTACATGCGCAAAATACTTTTATCACATCACGTTGTGCAATTATACTGTTACGCAATGTTAGATTTCTGAGCTACATGTATTGCTAATTTCAAATCGTGACTATACGCAAATTACAATTCGATTTAGCGTGGCGATAGAATGCAATCGTGAGCATAGCTTTGTAATGAAGTAAAACATATATACATTTCACAACGCCTCATACAGTGACTCACAAAACTTTGTTTTATGTGGTATAAAATGGCTGACGTATTCGAAAATCGAACTACCTGAAAGTTATTCATCTCTGTTATACTCAAGAGACCGTGAGATTTTGTGTGTACCACACGTTGATCCGCATTGGTCAAGTCATATAAAAATATCATTTCATTAGTACAGACTGAAAACACGCAAAATAATTCAATGAGCCTGAAAATACTGGATCAACTTAACTCCTTTAAGTCATTCAAAAAAATAAAACTTTATGCTCGTGCGAAAATTGACGCGGATGTTTATCACATTCATGTACGAGAATCGTACAAATCGGGATGTGAATAATCGAAATACTGTCAATTACTAATGGAAAGCAAGCATAACCTTAAATCACCATGTAATTCACCTTCGATTTTGGCCGATCAATGGTGGCATCACATGATCAGCGATATCAAATTGTGGCCTTTTATTGTGCATGGTTTTCACCGACTTGCCGGGGGTGCAGTCACTTGAATTGCTTGGACATGCTAGTGCTGGCTATGGATCATTGGAAAACTTAACTACCGAGGAAGAAATGATATATGTATCTATTTAAAACTGTATCGTTCACTACCGTGTCCGGATAAATAGTTTCTGTCACGGCATAGCATTTGTGTTCTTTGTTCCAGTACTCGATATATGAACGATATATAACGAGACAGCAATATCGTATGTTTACTCTTGAGAAGCTGTGTCTATGCTGAGTACCTATGTAGAATATATGCTCTGACGCACACATACAACTATTTCAGATGGTACTTGACATGGAACGGGTTGCTGCTATATATTTCAGTATATGCTATAAATATATAGTTCACACCAGTTATACTAATATATCTTCAGTATAGCGACGTTTGTGACTATCAACGTCTATCTTGTTCTCAGTAAAAATTGCTGAACAATTGAACTTATACAGCCGAGGAGACAAAATTTACAAACTTGAAGTCATTTATTTACCCTACAATGATAGTGTTAGCCATAGAGCAAGTTTGAATTAAACGTTAGTTAATTTAAACGTGTTCTCAGTCAAATTGGCTGATGCAATGTTACAGAGGGTATAAGCAAAATATAGCTAGTTTATAGTATTTCACGCTCTTACACGTACCCTCAAAACCTAACTCGTCACTCATAGCAACGCCTCTCCAATGTGAATGCACTTGTGCAAATGCTCTCAGTATCACTTGGCCATGACCTCAAATGCATCCATATGCTTAATATATTCTGTAAAATCATATTTACAAATTATATATTATATTAGAATGCCGTTCTAAACACTAGTACATCACGGATGTTCTAGTATATGATTACGGAATCTCATGGTATGGATGACATATATATATATAAAGAAAGTACTTCCCGCTGTACAACCTCTTCAACAGTGATGTTCATATAATACCATTTTCTGCTATTTATATTAATGTGGCGTGCGTCGACTAATCAACAAAAAACAGCTCCACCGCAGGGACGCCATATCAAACACATATCAAGTGTCCGCTTGCGGATGCCAACGATCCCAATGTTTTGATATTGTCCGCTTGTGGGCGCCATCGATCACGACATTTACCAAGCGTCCCTTGCGGTTGCATCGGACCCAGCATATTCTTTAACTCGCTTTAGCGGGCTCGTTTCGACCTAGTCAATATATCTAATTTAGTTGCCAGTCTGTCGGTGCATAGCTACGCGCGCGTGGCCGTCACAAATCCGTTAGTAAGAACAACATGTCCAATACTGCTCGCACTCATATAAATATTACTGAAACACATTTCATGAGCGACTGCAGCCTAACACGCTTATATATATTTAAAACCTCTCTCTCACCACGAACGTCATTCTACCAGCAACGTAGTTTCAATTAACTTTGCGGCGGCGAAAGACAAGTGAAATGGAAAGAAGGAACCGACATTTTGACATCATTTGGACAGCACACCAAAGTCCATACGCCAGACACGCGACAAAAAAGTAACGACACGCAAAAAGCAGTTGCGCTCGCGCATTGAAAAAGCTCATCGCCGTTTGCTACGACGAGCCAACCAGTGCGTCATTTAAGTTATATTTTCGTTATCATCGACTGTGCTAAGCGACGAACTTGTGGGGCTCGTGCGACGCTCTCGAAATATAAGAATCAATTTGTTGTACCCTAAGAGCTGTGTAAGCATAGTCAATCAACTTCAAACGACACCAGCCGCGAATCAAACTTCCACATCTACAAGCACCTTGGCGGCATGCAACGTGTCAATCATCTGCTTGTAAACGGAAAGTTGTCTCTTCTGGTTTTAGCAAACTGCACGAACAGCGGATATTTATAGCATCAACAGAAGCGTGTCCATTACAAAATGAAACTCTCTGATCATGAAGCAATTGACCGGTTTGATGTGTGTGTGGACCATGCAGCTGCAGTATCACCACGACCGTACTCGCAGTGGTAAAGTGGCCAGACGCAGCGACAACACATCTACCACTATGGCAGCGAGCTGGAAAGGCATGACGAAAGACGCGGATGCTTGTCCGACAACTGCAGCAGGCACAAACAGTAATCGGACAGCAACGTACGAGAATCGAAAACGTCACTTGTCGACTTGTCGTAGTACGATAACTGAAGAGAGCTGAAACTGTGATCAGACAACAGCACGAGATAATTGACAAACTCACGATCCAACTTGTCGTGCACAAATTTCAGCAAAAGCCGTTCGAGATAAGCTGGAAACCAAGCTGGCAGCGACTCAATTGAAAATCGAAAGTTTTGTTTTTTGTAAGCTGCAGCAGGATCCATCGCTAATCAAAACGGGCGCTGTTGAGGATGTTGCATTTCATCAGGAGAAACACAGACCATGGCTCAAAACTAACAAGAGATGTTCGCGGTCTCTTCACGACTACAACGTGCTGCTGCAAAATCAATCTATAGCGAAGTAAGCTAGACATCGTGGGGCGACGAAGTACGCTGTCAATTTGCCACCCCGCATTTAACGCAAGCCAGCCAACCAATGTGGTAGTAAGGGTCTTTGTCGCGAGATAACAATTGCAGCGCATGTTGTCTCCGGCGTGACATGTCGCATCGCCCGTACAGAAACAACCATGAGGACGCGCAACCGGGTAAGCACAAGAGTGGAGTCTTAAATCAAGAGTGGCGCCAAGATCTGGGAGCGGATCCACATTCTCCCTATGTGCGATTCAATGTTTTTGCAATTTCGTGCCTTGGGACTGATGCCACGCAAGCTACGGCGAGCATCTCGATCTCGTCACTCAACCATAGTACTGCATGTGTCTTCGTGCTCGTCGTCATTTGCTCCCGCTTGCGTTGACATCTTTTATTGGTGCGTCCTTCTCTGACGGTTTCCGCCACCTTTTTCTTTGTTTTTCTATGTCGGTGGTGGTACACACGACTGGCGGATGCGAACTATCGTCGCCACATCTTCCTACGTCCAAGCGATCTACGTAAACGATGTAGCGATTGAGCCAATACACGTTTCATTTTATTTGAAATTCAGTCGTCTTTATCATTTGTGTTACTCTTTACATGTGGTTACACGCTGTGTTGCGGTTTATAACATCACACAAGCTTCCTCCTCTGCCTCATACAAGAGCACTCACAAGCGCGCACACAACCACAGTCACAAACACAGGCACAAGCACAGGCACAAGCACAGACATCGCCGCTGACGTCATGTTGTAGCGTCTTTCTGCGCTGTGCTACTGCTTCGTCGTTCTTCTACGTGCTGCTGGTCTGGTGCTGCTAATGTGTGCCGCCACTCAACGTTGTGCTGCTGCTTGCAACGTCGTGCTGTTGCTTGTGTGGCGTCGTGCTGCATTGGCGTGCTGCGTGGTGCTGTATTGTGCTGCTGCGTGTGTTTTGTTGTCAAATCAGCACCGCAGTTTCAGATAGAAATTAAAATGTAGGATATTGGTATCAGGTGATGATGCCTGATCGTTGATATTTTTGGTGTAAATATTATCGGTATAAATCGGTATACTTTTGAAAATTTGTGTCATGATCGGAGAAGACATAGCGATAACTAAATAGAGGCGGTACCGTGTAACATGCCTATCACTGTAGACTCTTTATTTATCGTGTAAATTTATGTATTGCGATCCAGTACATAGCTAAGCTAAATATTATTACAAAATGTTTTATAATATCAATATATTTGCTTTGCAAACTCGCTTTCATAACCTCAAAACCTCTCTCTCACACGAACAGTAGCTCCTACTCGATGGCAACGACACCGACAACTGTGAATGCACTTGTGCAGATGCTCCCAGTGTCACTGGGGCATGACCTCAGTGCGAGTCTCGACAGCGCCGTTGGCACCGGCGTCGGCAGCAACAGCAGCGTGGGCAACAACGACAATGGCGCTACGAATGGCGACAGCGGCAGCGTGAGCGGCAGCGTGAGCGACAGCACGCTCACATTGGGACTCGAAAAGAAAAAGCCTGGGCGGTCGCCGTCGCAGATCTGGACGCTGCTCACGGACGATCCCCACCCGCAGCGCTCGGTCGCTGCGACGTGCAAGCACTGCAAGGAGCAGGTCATGTACTACAAAAAGTCAGAGCAAATGATCCGGCATTTGAAAAAGTGCACCGAGTTCCACGCGATCCAGCACCAGTACGCGTTCTCGACGCAATATCGCGACGTGCTGCATCAGTACAACCAAATGATCTCGACGAAGCAGCCGTCGAAGAAGCGCCAGAAAGCATCGGTTGCTACTGCTACTGCGGTACCTACGACCACAGCACTCGTCACACACGTTCCGAGTGCGCTCGACCACGCAGCACTGCACCACGCACAGGCGATGAACCAGCTTGCGATGGCACAGAGCATGCCGGACGTTGCGCTTTTGGATTCAGTTGCTGCTGTTGCTACTGCTGCTGCAATGGATCTCAAAGACACGAGCACACGCGAGCTCAGCAAAGCTGCGACTGGCTACAAACGCAACAATAGCAGCAGCAACGTCGCCAAGACCAAGACTAGCACCAATAGCAGCACCAACACCAACTCGCCCGGTCTGTCGACAACGCAGCTCGAGCTCATGGACGAAGCGATTGCGATGCATGCGTACGTGACCGGCATGGCGTTCGACACCGTCGACGAGTGCCACCTCCAGCGCGCTTTCGCGATCGCTCGGCCGCACGCAACGCTCCCGACGCCCGAGCGCTTGACGACCGACTTGCTCCAGCGCTGCTACGACAAGATGCACAAACAGGTGTGGCATCACTTGACTGCCAGCGCCGTGCGCGTGTGTCTCCAACGCGATGCGTGGTCGAATACGAACGTGTACGCACTCAACGACAGCGACAGCGACGGCAGCAGCTTTGTGACGTACATGGCGACCACGAGCGACAAGCAGCTGTTCCTCGAGAGCGAACATGTATTAAACGATCGTGACGACGTGAATAGCCAGTACAAATCGCTCGTGATCGCGCACGACATCAAGCGCGTCCTCGCGCCAATTGCAGATTGTGTGAGTGGCGTCGTCACCGGCTCGACAGACGTCGACGCTGGCGCGTGGGAACTCCTCAAAGCCGAGTATCCGACAAAGTTCTTCTACGGCTGCATCGCACATGCGCTGCACTTGATGATCGGCGACATCTTTGGCGGAAATGACGCGCGACAGCAGCAGCATCGCACGCCACTCGCGTTTCCATTTGACGAGCTCGTGACGTTCACGACTGACTGCAACGAGCTCCTTGCGTTCTTCAGTAGCTACCAGTTCCCCCAGCACGTTGACGTGTTTGATCCGCAGACACTTGCGCTGTTGCAGCGCGTCGTTGCAGCGCCAACCGCGTCGTCTACATCTTCTACAATCCTACAGTGGGGGACGCTGGCCGCACGCTTTCGTGTCTTGCAGCAGTTGCAAGCTACGATCCATGCGATCGTGCGCGACCCTGCGTTCGTTGCTGCTGCACCAAAGAACCAGCACGTGCTGCGCGACGCGCTGAAGACGTTTGTAATGGATGTCAAGTGGCAACGTACGTTGGAGAAAGCACTGAGTATCTTGACACCGATTGAGCTCACGTTGCTCAAGTTCCAGGACGCAGACAAGCCGATTAGTGAAGTCTATTACGAATCGAAGCACCTGCTCGCAGACTTTGACGCTGTGTTTGGGTTAGCAGCAGGAGAACTCGAGTACCTCAAGCGCGTCGTGACCGATCGGTGGCAATACGTGCTGAGTGAAGCCCACGGCTTGGCGTTCGTGTTGGATCCACGGTTCATTGGCAAATCCATGACGCGCGAGTACCGCGAACAGATCGAGGAGCTGATCTTTCACTTTCCTGCTCCGTACGATGCGCGGGAGGAGGGAGATCATGACGATGGGACAACTATCGACAATCGCAAACGCGCGCTCGTTGCCGAGTATACGGACTACGTTGCGTTTGCAAAGAACCAGCGCGCGACGCGGACGTTCCAGTGGGACGCGCTCGAGAAAGGTCATCGATCGCCGCTCCAGTTTTGGCAGTTGGACGCCGCGAATTGGCCGACCCTCCAGCCACTGGCGCTCACGCTGTTTTCGCTGGCGCCATCGAGCGTCGGGAGCGACAAGACGTTGTGTCAAGCGACGCTTTGCGATTTGCGTCGCCGCAACGAGCTGAGCGTTGACGACATGCGGTGCTTGGCGTTCATTTGTATCAACGACACGCAGTTTAGTGGCAGCTCCAGCCGTGCAAACAGCAGTAGCAATAGCAATAGTAGCAGCACTGGTGGGAGTAGTAGTGACGCACCGCAGCCACATAATGCACACACGAACAATGCCGCAGCAGCAGCAGCCGCAGCAACACTGCCGGATTTCACGATGGGCAGTAGCAGCGACACTGCACTGTCGCCAGAGGGCATGATGATGTGGATGATTTGACGCGATAGTGTGGAGTTAGCAATTGATTGTAGCAGTAGAGTCGGCAGCAACTGGAAATATGTCCATTTCGACACTTGCTGCATGGTTATGGTGTTATTCGTGTCAGTATTGCTGTTGCGATTGTGGCGCAGCGTGCAAGATCCCGACGCTGCCGGCGAGGAACGAGTACGAGTCCGTCGGACCGATCCACGCAACTTTGTAGACAATGTCGCGGATGTCGAGCGCAAACAGCAGCAGCACAAACAGGAGCTTCTTGGTCATAAACAGC
>JAADXH010000255.1:0-29559 GCA_023337595.1 Globisporangium camurandrum
GTAAAACTTGCGTTTCTATTCTTTTCTCAGGCATAATAATCGCTGATTGGTATTTCAGCACGTTAGATTTGACACGATGTTTTGCATATAAATTCCACACGATATCTTCATGAGCTTACAGTTATACAATTACGTATTCGTTATCGCGTGTCTCAAATGACATGATCTGTCTGTTCGAGACATAGTATTGGTAAATTGTGCCTCTGTATGATATTGTCCTGCATAACGTGATAATATGGATAAAGCAGTTAGTATCGTTTTGTACATAATCCCGTACGCATTCCCTATGTTTCTCGCGCGCTCCATTTTTCTATCTTTCTCTTAGCTGAATAAACTTGCAATTCCTGTACAAAGTAGCACTGTCCTACCTCTGTCTATATTGCAATCTCAAATAGGCAGTTGTTGTCTGTCATGCTCAATTTTGTCGACATGCTGTCGCGGATACGCAGGTTTATCACTTTTCCCTATTGTGAGTCGGGAGGGGAATATATAACAGTTTTTACATTTAAGATGATAAATACACGACACTTTATATATATATATATATATAATACGCACGTACATAACAGCCTCACGTGAGGTTCACGTCATCCATAGCATTGTAATAGTAAGTATACATAAATGCATAGCATTACATATTGTAAGTGTTTAGACATTAGGAATGGGTATGCAGCAAAAATGCTACGGACGCTTGTATAACGTTCATTACAATATCTCACAAAACATCGGTATTTTGTTTTGCAAAATGCGCTCCGCAATACTCACATTGTTAAATGGTGAAACGCTTCGCCCCGATATTTACCTACATATATTATATACCACGTGATCGCGAAATGGATACACGGACAATTAAATACCTTTTTATGTTGTCACTCACGCGAAATGCCTATATATGTCTGACATATACATTATGTACCTTCGGGTCCGACTAACACCAATAATTTTTTGTAGTATTCCGGCGTATGGTGCATACGTTGCTCATACCAAACATGTCCATTCAGATAAAATAAGCATAACAACAGCTCTACATTTTGACAAACGGGCAAATCGATACGCGCAAAACTATATCTACTTCTTCATCGTATGGAAAACATGAGAGCTGCTTTTTGACGACGCGCGATCGACCTTGAAGTTCAAATATTTGATGCTTGTCGTAGGCAACGAATATAGTAAAACAGAAACCAACACGCGTGTAACAAATCGATAAACTACGTAGCTACGTTTAGCAAAAACTATTAACTAAGGTGTACGAAACGCGAAAGTAGTGTATTTGTAAACAAGTAAAGAAAACATAAACATAGATGTTTGATATGAACAACCTTGCTAGCACGTAATATCTAACAAAATAGTTACTTGTACGATTATGTAAGTATTTTTGGTCGACAGATTTTTACACCAGTGTGCTATTTTTGAACCCCAAGCCTTTCTTGTATCTTAACATAAATGAAAACAACAATTAGACTAATTGTATACTTTGTTGTCCTGTAAGAAAAACTATCACTTAATCGAAACGTCATTGTGAAGCTTGAAGTGCCTCGTGTTTGACAATTGATGTTTTATTCAGCCTCACTGATGTCAGTTTGACTATATTATATACTGCAGTTTGGAATACCAACAAACAAACAGATAATCAGTTTTTGACAATTTATTTATCGACGACGCTATACATAGTTACTATGAGACGTCTTTTATAGGCAAACTTGTACGATGTCGATGGGGATGAAAAGCACGCTTTTTTCGCTCGAGATGTCCTCATTTGAAACAAATGAGCAAGCAATAGATACATCACGGATTATCGACGGATATATTATTGAATGCTTTGTCTCGAGCTGACCCACACACCTGAAACTGTAATAGTCAGCAAACATCGATTGTCAAATATAATCGAAATGGCTTGTTAAATGAACGCAAATTTTCTTGCTGTTAAGTACATAATAATGCAATGTGAAATGCGTAGAACTATTTGCAGAGAACATAAACACTGCAACGTTTGAACTTATTTAAAAGCGAGGGTTTACAAATACATAAGCATTAGTACGGACTATCACTCTATGCGAACCATCGATTTTCCATTTCAGACAGGCAGCTGCTTACCTCGAGTCGGGACAACACTGATAGGTCTTTATTTTAGTTTGTTCAGCGACAATGGCGAAATTTTTACTTGAACTATCTCACGCAATGCATATACATATATCATGTCGATATGAGTTCAGTCGAACAGATACACATTTAAAGCTACCCACTAGCCTGGCGCAGGCAATCTTAAAACAACTTATAAACATGTGTACTTGACAATTGTAAAATGACAGACGCATGATGTCAAAAGGCCCTACCTAGATATTACTTTCGAGCTAAATTGCGACGGCGCTCTAACTGGCACTAGCACAAGCACGTGAAAGTTGCTCGAAACACGTTATTGCTCTAGAAATTTGAGTTCGCATAGTGGTTGAACTCGTTCTGAAATAGCTAAGCCAGATACGTAATTGTTTAAATCACCACATGCTTGGTGTTTGTCTCCATAGAGTTTGTGATCCAATGGAAGGATCCATGGATGACAGTGCTTCTGTCTAATTTAAAATCTTTGCTGTGCACCGTTACGCCACTGCACATAAAGCGTGGTTGACTTGCGCGACCGTTTAACTTGGCGTCTGCGAACAGACACGCTTTGTGACAACTCAATACAATACGTGATTCGCGAATCTACATTCGCACTTGTATCGATACGTTTCGTTCAACGATTTCCATCAATATCACAGCCAATTTTGATATAGTAGAAAAGAGCCGACGTATATTATCACCACACTTTTGCTGATTGAACTTTAAGTTGTTTTTCGTTAGTGATTCAGCAAAATGATATCGAATTCGCCTGGTACGTCGCGCTTGGAGCGCACAACATCGCTGTTGCGGCGGCACATGAAAGGTAGTTCAAATTCATCGCACATTCAAGAACAGTATTGGCAATTCGTTTGACTTGATCAATTGGATAGATCTGAGTAATGTATCAACATCATCACAACAGTACTGGTTCGCGATATGAAAATACACAAATGTCGGATAGTTATTATCCATAAACTTCTTTCATCCTGGTTTACTCACCCCGTTCAAGTCTACAACTGAAGCCCACAACGCCAAACAAAGCCTTTGCAATTTCCCTAGGAAAGTAAACTTCTTTACAGAGCTCTCATGACACACCGGACAGCGAATACACTTACTTTCACCAATGGTGAGTTGGCGGCGTCGTGAAATGTCGAGGTAGTTGCAAAAGCGTTTGTTGTCAGGTAATGCGGAGAGCAATGGGCGAGCACCTGGACAAAGGGACATGATTGCCTCGTCTTTGGCGGTGTCGTCCAAGGACGAGCTTAGAGCTGCGAATACTTAGTGAGATAGAGCCAAGGGCATGTCGCCAAACGCGCGGGTGCTGCACGTTCGCACGATATTTAGTACAAGTTCAAGCGCAGCTGCAGCATATGGGTACCATCCCACCATTCAAATTTTCGCGCCATAAACTCGTTCTATACAGTACTGTATGAGCTGTAAGTGACTTCATTAATGTAAAATTTGGCTGTTTGACGTTGTATTTGTATTCCTATATTTGTATAGTTTACAATGAGTTTGACGACGATATGTATGGTGTTATGCTTGTCTGTTTCTCTTGACGTTTCTATGCGAATTCTAGTATTGTGTGTTTGTAAATTTGTTAGCTGCGTTTTCATATTTATACGAGACATGTTCGCATGAAAGGGTTATTATAAAGAAATGGTGGCAAATACATAGTGTGGGATACACGAGAATTTCAAATAAAGAAGTCTATTGATGAGACAATTGACGTCTGATTCAACAGTCTGTCTGCAGTGACAGTCGCAACGCCTCTCATGCTACTCACTCTTTCACTGATGACATATCTCAGCATAAAAAATGTTATTGTTGCAGCTATTTAGCTTTTGAATTTTGTTTCTATAGATAATTTTTTTTATGATGTTGTCGTTTCGACACTAGATTGACATAACTATTTAATTGAACTATATTTAGTGTGGAAGCATGCTTGTTTTATTGTAAAGAGTTGTATCATTGGTAAAGCACGTATTTTAATACATTTTTACATCATCTAGTTGTTTTGGTTGTTGCAATATCTCTGATTATTAGATTTCTCTCGACAGAGCAATCACAGATCTTATTAATTGCATTGCTTCAGTTTTATGATACAATGCTCAACTTAGCAAGTGTATCATTTGGCAAGCATGTACTTTAATGCCTATATCTCTGCATCATTAGATTGTTTGTTGAAAAGTTGTGTCGATGGATTTATTAACATATCATCGCGCTATTCATATCCAAAAAGCCAAAGTACTTGCTCTCGTTTAACAGTGACTTTTCAATACGTTTATAAAGTATGAGTGTTACTTACATAGAAGAAATGACCGCTGATGCAGTTCGATGCGAAGAAACGTTTGAAAACGTTTACATTTATGGCACACTATTTTAAACCATAAACAAAATGTTTCCGACATAAAAGCGCTACCATACGGCCAGAGCACGCTCTGAGTTGCAGCGACATAATTGGTCCACGTTTTTGTAGACCGTATTTCGGTCGGGTGAGTTATTCGGTCGTGAAATGTATAATTGGATTCTCAACAAAGTCATGATTTTGGGTCAAGAAAAGTGCAAAACTAGATTCTAAGTTCTGGCGAGTGGTACCTCCGATGTCGCTGGGCCCCCCTGCGCAGATCTCTGGTAAGCTCTATCCGTTTCCTCGCTCACAGTTGTCGAATCATTTACTGTCATTTAAGCAAACCCAAAGACCCAACCCGATTTACATAAGACCCACTTTGATATTTACTACACAATGCCCTGATCTTTAGTTGTTTTTGACATTGTCTTACATTCCCTATTTGGTACGCACTAGTATAATACTACGTAGTGACAATTGATATACTATATATATATATAAAGTGACTGGCTTTGTATTTCATCCCTTCGTCACAGAACCACACGACTTCAACTGCGTATATCAAGAATTACACGCTCTGTCGCATCATGCTATGGTACGCCATCTAAATAGTTTATATATTGGGGGCACTGCATAAATAGAAAGAATATGAACATAGCATATAAATGACATAGAAAGCACAATATATGACTACGACCTTGACAACATTTTTGGAGTTTAATTTTACTTAGACTGTCGTATTTTTTACGTGTGTGGAACGGTCGTTCCAAGTGGGTATAACAAAAATACTGAACCCCAAAATGTTATCTTGACAATGGGGCAATGCGCACATATACATAATATGAACATCGCAGATTGCAACCGCAATTTGATATTCATCAATTGCAACACCGACGAATAATTGTTGACAACAATCTGGACAATACTTCGTGTCATTTATGGTACTAAGGTTGTTCTATTTCCCCCCATGCGAGACAGGGTTGCTCGAAGTGGCTAAAACCAAAAATATCTATAAAGTCTTAGCGACAAAGATGCTACGGAATGGCGTGACGCCAATGAGGCGGCTCAAGCATGCATCAGTGTTGTACTTGCTTCAAGACACGAGCCATGGCAAAATAGAAACACAAAAACTTATAATATCTGATCGGCTAATAAGGATGTCGATTAATCCATAACTTTATGAGTTATTATTACAGTTATATACTATATTTTGTCGTTTGAGTTCAGTCGAGCAGATACACATTCGAAGTGACCACTGCGATGCACATCACCATCGTAAATGCTTCTCGCTCGCGATCACAGCACGACATCGAAGCGCAGCAACAACGCAATACATCGACTGCGGTTACCACATCCACATAAACAACGACGCACGCGCTACGTGCGAGCAGTGCGTGCACCGTGTAAGTTCCTCGACAGCAGCAAGTGATGAAGAGTGTACAGCCGAGTCTCGTGACGACGCTCGGCGCTGACGGCGGCGACAACCGGCACATCGCACCGCTGGCTGAATCAACATCAGGAGCAGCGCCTAGCGAACCACTTGCGAGCGACGACAGCACGGTGACGTACACAGCTACGCAAAGCCCAAAGCCACAATCCACGTGGCTACCACGCGTCCGCACTATAAATCCAAACGCATCAACAGCAACCGCATCGACAACATCCACACGCGGCCCTTGCAACAACCGAGCGACGCATCGACCAGCACACCCGTACACGACGCCGGCACCGAGTCGCATCAGCATCCTCAGCAGCCAGTGCGAAGCTGTAAGCGACGCCACGAGCGACTCGATTGGCGCGCTCCGTCCAGGCGGTGCAGTCGATTTGCTCGCACGTGCAAACGCCGGCTTGCTGATCAACTACTTTGTCGTCGGGCTCTTCAACGGCGTCCTTCCAGGGCTCGTCTACCCATTCTTCAAGGTCTACTTGGACCTCGAAGGCTATCAAACGAACGCGGTTGAGACGCTCCTCATGTTTGCGTGGTACTTTAAATTCGTCTTTGGGATCATCACGGACTGCGTGCCGATCCGTGGGTATCGTCGCAAGCCGTACATTGTCGGTGGCTGGGTCGTCGTGAGCGTCATCATGACTGTGATGGCGCTTGCACCCGTTACGCCGCCGCATCGACTCGTCCCGCCGAACGGACCGATCGAGAACGAACACGCAGCGGACGCGGCGCCGAGCTACGTCGTGCCGCTCATGCTCGTGACGATCGGGTATTTGTTTGCCGACGTTGCGTGCGACGGTTTGATGGTCGAGTTTGCACAGCGCGAGTCGGAACGGACGCGCGGCCGTGCGCAGTTGACGGTCTACGCGACGCGCTTTCTCGGCGAACTTGCTGGCGCGTTGCTCGTTGCGCTCGGACTCAACAGTGCGCTGTTCAACGGTACGTTCCGCATCGCACTGCGCGTGAACGACGTGTTCTGGGTCCTCGCAGCCGCTGCGCTCGTCGCCGCGACCGCGTCGATCTGGCACTTGCAGGACCATAAAGTGACGCTCCACAATGGCAAGCGCGCGTCCCTTGCGCATCAGATCCAAACGTTCTGGCGCATCATGCAACAGCGCGCGACGTGGCAGCTCGTGCTGTACGGATTCACCCAGAAGCTCGGGTTCGCATTCGACGTTGCGCCTGCGAATGCGATCACACAGACGTGGCTCCACGCGGATTCGTTGACACGCAATCTGTTTCGGAGCGCAACGACGGGCGTGTATGCGCTCGGATCGATCACGACGCATCGGTTCCTCCTTAATGCCAACTGGCGTCTTACGGTTGGCTTGGCGATCGTCGCAACCGTGTCGATCGGGTCGCCCGTTGCGTTGATCACAGTGTTTGATGTGTATCGGAACGTCTACTTTTATTTAGCAAAAGATCTGGTCGTGAGCTTCTTTGATGCACTGGCGATGATGGTGCGGATCTTAGTAATCGTTGAGATCGCAGAGCCAGGCTTCGAGAGCTCCACGTACGGACTCGTGACGACCGTGTATAACTTAGCAGGCCCGAGCGCGACGGCGCTGTCGAACTACGTTGGCGCAGCGTTCGACGTCTACAACAGCGACATCAAAGCCGACACGGCGGTCGTCCGGTGGCACGTCGCAGCGTGCTTTGGCGTCATGTACGCAGCGCGCATCGTCTTGCCGCTTGCGGTGCTGCCGCTCTTGCCGTCGCAAAAACCAGCTGCGCGTGCGCTGAAGCGCGACGGCGGGACGCAGAAACGCACTGCAGCTGCGTTGTTCAGTGCGTTCGGCGTCGTGTTTGTCGGTGCGATTGCGCTGAACCTCATGTCGATCTTCCGCGCAACGTCGTGTCTCAAGATCGTCGGTGGCGACGGCTGTCGGTAGGTAATACAGTAGTATCCGCTGATGAGGTGGGACTGTCAAGTGTAGTAGTAGTAGTAGTAGTCGTAGGTCTGGTAAGCAGATCGTAGGTCTCGAGTGGTGAACATTGTGATGTACATGTTTGCGTATCGTACGTTGTACACCAGTAGCCTATCCTCATACCTACGCCCTTGCCACTCCTTCTCCTCCTTGCCTACGCGTTGCGATGGAGCGACGCTCAACTCTGGCGATTACACTGTCGTGAATGAGAAGCGTAGGATGCCACCCAACGATGCATTCAAACACGACGTGAACGCGTCGCCGCGCACTTTGACGCTGTACGACGACCTGGCTTCGAACGCAACAGTCGGCGTGAACGTCAAGCGCGCAGTGCTGCTATGGAAGAGGACGTCGCCGTGGATTGTGGTGCTACTGAAGCGATCGCCAGTGTTGGACGCGTGCATCACACGCACAGCTTGCGACGTATCGACTGCAGCGACGAGCGCGTCCAGTTGGATCGTGATGCACGACGGCACGCGTGTACACGTTGCATCAGATGCTGGCGTCACGCACTGCACGTGCCGTTTGAGCACGTCGCTGCTGCGTCGCGTTGCAAGTGCTGCGCGCGTCGCCGGTGCGTCGAGCTCTCGCACAATCGAATCGACGACAAGCGCTTCAGCACCGACAGTGTTGGTGTCGATGGCGTCAGATTCAGCGGCGTTGGACGCACTCACGAATGGCACGAGCTTGAGCGCACGTGCGAGCTGCTGCGCGACGATGTGCTTCTTCGTTTTTTGCAACGCAAGTGTTTCGTACGCACCAAGCAGCTGGAGCGCAAACGCAAGCTGTATCGTGTCTACTACTGCTGCGGCGTTGCGACTGTCGCTGTCGCTGCTCGCTTGCCGATCGAGCGACGCGCGAAGATCGGGTGCGAGTGCTTGTGCGCCTCGGACCGATGCACCCGCACCGTCAGTCTCGAGCAACTCAATGAGGCGCGTAGCAATGCGATGGATCTCGTCGTCAAACCGCTCACCAAGCAAGAAGCTGTTGAGATACAGCACACAGCGTCGACCGAGAAAGGAAGACTCAACGAGCGAGCGTTATGCGATCGCACACACTAGACAAGCGCCACCTATAGTCATACATAGCGAGATAGAGACACACGCACTGTCCAAGCCAACCGGGTGTTGAGAGTGCGTGCAGCACGTCGTAGCATCGCAGCACGAGTGCATGGAGCTCCGTCGTGACGCGCGCAAAGAACTCGATCGGGAAGCAGTCGAGTTCCGGGATCAGGCGCTCGACTGTGCGCAACATCGTGACCCAACGCATTGCCCTTTGGCGGTGTGCAAACACGCGCTGGGCACACGCAGCGAGTCCATCGAACGCTGCAAGCAACAGCGCCAGCTCCAGGTTTGCGGCGCGACACGTCGTCCAGCGCCGTGCGTCCAGTGCTTTTGTGACATCGACGACACTGCTGCTGGCGATAGGGAACCCAACAAGTGCACCGACAGGTGGCGCGTGGTCGCTCCTCGTATACAGCGTCGCAAGCAGCTGCTGCAAGCGCTGGATCGACGCGAGCCGCGCAGTCGAGCTGTCGCTGCTACGCGCGTCAGCGTCACGACCAGCGCTCGAACGCAGCATCGCGCGCGGCGAGCTGCTCGGAAGAGAGCGCAATTTCTGTACCAAACTACGGCTGCTGCTTGCAGGACTCTTCTCGCTGTCCGTGTCGCCAGCTGAAGCTTCCTCCTCTATCGCTGCAAGCGGTTCAAGCAACATCGGTTCGCTGTACGCGCTCACAGCGTCGACGCTGCACTGCATCACACGGATGCAGCCAGCGAACGCACTCGTTGTGATCGTCACAAGTGGCTCGACGCCTGCGTGGACGACGCAGTACATGCCGTCAATGATCGACGCCTTCGTCTTGTCAAACCACCACGTCGTGTCGTAGCGATGCCAGAACGTCTCACTAAACGACGCAAGCTCGACGACGTAGTAGAATGGCGTGAACTCCCGCTCGCTCTCGTGGCGCTCGACGAACGCGTCGCTCTGCTTGCGGCCATTTGCGTTGGCAAGTCGACTGCCGCCGATCGATTGCGTTGCGTCCAACGCAAGCACGACGTCGCGTGGCGATCGGAGCACGAGCGTCGGCATCGATGGCGTTTGCGGCGCGTCGTACGCGATCGGGATCGGCACGCGCCACGGCGTCTCGCTCAGCAACACGCTCGCTTTCGCGGCAGACGCTTTCGGCTTGCGCACAGTAACGTCGATCGACACGACGCAGAACGGCGGCAGTGGTTCGTCCAGCAATCCAGCAGTCGTTGGTGCTACATCACTCGGTCGCAGCTGCACGGATGCTGCGATGCAGACTGGAGCGAGCGACAGTTTGTCGCTCGTTTGGCTGCTCGACGAGTCGTCCCAGTGGTACTCGAGTCGCTCGTAGTCGCCTACTTGAATGATTAGGACGTTGTGGCGCCGCACGAGCACACTGAGTGCGTCGATCGTCCACGCGCGAGGCGCATCATGCTGCAACTGGTTGTTCGCTTTAGACGACGCGCTGCTGCGCGCTGCCTCGAAGCGATCGATCGCATCGTGAGCACATGCGCGCGCATCAGGACGATCGCGTGTGATCCAGAGCGACGCGACTACGTTGCGAGTGAATGCAGCACTTGCAATGCTCTTAGGACGCGTGAACAGAAGCGTCACCTGCAAGTTGTAGCGAGAGAGAGAGAGAGAAAGAGAACTTTAGACATTCGTTTCTCTGTTCGATATTAGACAACGCGTTGGTGACGCACCTGTTCGAGTGGATGATCGTTCGCATCGAGACGATTTGACAGGCGACGCGCAACGACTGCAAACGTACCAAACGTACAAATGTCGACACGCATGTGATGCGCGTTGCTGCTTGCGTCGATGAAGCTGTCGACGTCGCTCTCGCGTGCGCCAGTGACTGCGTTGACGCGCACAACTGCAAGTGTGTGCGTCGTCGTATCGCTCGTACTCCAGCAGTGCGGCAGCAAGAGCGTCACGGGGCGTGCAAACGGTGGCGCCGTGTGCGGCAACACGTCCACGACGCAGCTCACGAGCGTTTCGTTTGCATCAAGGGCGATTTGCCACAATCGTGCCTTCGTCGTCGTCCTGTCGTCGCCTGCAGGATCTGCATCGCCTGGGAGTATGCGGATCACGACTTCGAGGCCTCGCGTGTCTGAGACGTCGTTGCCGTCGGTGTCGACGCGACAAAAGCACTGCAGCGGCAGCAGGAGCTGCACGCCAGACCGACGATCCAGCAGCAATGCGCCGGTGGCGGCCAACACGCGATACACGACATCGGCCGCTCGCAACAGCGCTTGTGGGATGACAAACTGCAGCGCTGGGTCCGTATTACGAGCAGCGCTATCGTCGACCACGTCAACGTGCAACACGGTCGACGTGATGCTGCCGTGTCGATTCGAAACGATGCAGTGATAGCGGCCAGCGTCGTCGACGTGTATGTGCTGCGACACGACGACGAACGACTGCGTCGCGGTCTCGAGTCGCGCATCGTTATAAAACCACTCGTAGTGCAGCGGCTCGCCCTTTGCGACGACTGCAAGACGCACGCGCGTGTCAACAGATGCTGTGAGCTGCGATGGGAGGTCGCACTGGAGAATGGGTGCTCCTAATTGAGTACCATCAAGCGACAAGTGACAAGCGGTAAGCGACACACGAAGGCGTCGTGATTAACGCTGTAAGAGAAGCGCCTCGATCGACTGGCTGTACGTGTAACAGCGCACCAGAGTAGCCCCACTTGTCGACAACGTCTTGCCACAGCGATGCCATCGCACGTACTGCAGCAACGACTGCGTCAGGACCAGACAGATTTTGTAGCAGCAGTGCTCGACTGCGTGCAAGTGGGAACGCGGGGACGCCCGCAAAGTGGTCGCGCAGCATCCGATCGCAGTACTAACGACACCAGCAGCAACAATGATGGAAGCGAATGAGCATCGGCACTGATAGCAAACAACTGCTACTAGACGCACGCGACGGGCGGTGTCAAACAGCCGGTCGTGTAGCAGCTGCAAAGCTGTCTCGCAACACACTCGAGCGACTGCGACTGCCATGCAGATCGTGATTTCGTCTGGACACGCGTGCGTGACTGCGTGCAGCAACAGACTCTGTCCCTATTGGACGATCGCACACGTGCAACGATGGATCGATGCAGTCAGTCGCCTGCAGGTAGCTGCCTGCAGTTGCAACGTCCTGCCTGCGTGTCTAGCTGCAGCACGACAGGAAGAGACCGATCGACGAGCCACGCGAGCTTGTCGAGTGGCCACGTTCGCTGCTCTAGTGCGTAATACAACGACGGGCGGCGCTGTGCGTGTGTAAATGTGAGCAAGAGCAGACTCACACGTCGACATACTGGCAGCAGCAAGCGATAGACGCATTCGGTGCATACACACATGTTCATCGACGATGTCAGCACAGCGAGGGAAGCGCGCGTTGATGAACGTCAACAACTCGAACGCGGCGTCCATCAGGTTTGGCGATCGATGATCGAGCGCAACGACAGCTGCGTGCAGCGGCAGTGCTCGCTAATGTGTTCCATAGCAGCAAATGCACCATGAGCAATCACAGAGACAGAGCGTTGTTCACGTATGTACACACCTCGAAAAAATGCACTTCGCGCCACTCGCGCGCCGTGGCGATGTGGAACCGATGTTTGCGTCGCAGCAAGTTGCAGCGCCATGCACGCAAGCACACGAATAGTCGCGCTAGTGGCGTGCTACTCGGCGCAAAGAGTAGCTCGTGCCAGCATCTTGGCGTAGTGTCAGTGTCGTATTCGCTATGGTCAATCAAATGCATTGGTCGTTCCATCGACACGTATTTGCAGCGTATGGTCTTGCTTGTGCAGAAGCGTCGTGAGCTTTTTGTATTTTGATCCGACACGATTGTTTTTACAGGACAGTACTAACTAAATGTACAACAACGACGGAGATACATACAGTACAAACACTATTGTTTCCCACTGTGACTGAATTAAGAATACTTTTTTCATCATCGCGGGTGCTATATCGTACACAGGCTTCCTGTGTACGCTTCCTGTATACGATATGAGCGCTTGAGCGGAAAGTAGGAGCGAAAAAAGCGCATTAGTAGTGGTTCGAGCGCATAGAGCGAAAGTAGATATGATTTGTAGTTTGCGATTTTGAAATTTCGCAGCTCAGTGCGACCTCTTCAATGTGATATCACTTGTGTGAGTTTTCTCCCTTCCATTTTATCGTTTTCTCCTTTGTTTTTGTAAAGTTTGCCACACAGTATCAAACCAAACGGCCCAAGGAAGAAGCAGAAGTTGCCTCTCATCGACGTCGTTGGCACCTCGACCGTCGTCTCGACCTGATCACTGCTGGCCGCTTGCTGGTCTCGCATGTCGACCTCGATGTTGCAGCAAAAATCTGAGCAACTGCCGGCGACGCAGCTGCCGTTTGCAGCAATGGCACCGACCGCGGAGCCACCGACACCCGTGACACCTACGCCAGCGCACGTGCACCCGACGCGACGCAACCTCACGTACGACGAGAAGCTCCAGATCATTGCAAAGAAAGACGCCGAGCCATCGTGGACGCAGGAGACGCTCGCACTATGGGCGACCGACACATTTGCGCTCGTCTCGAAGCCAACCCAAGCGACGATCTCGAACATCTTGCGCGGTCGCGAGAAGCTCGAGGCGATGAACGTCCCGCCTGGCTTCCGGTCAGCGCGACCAGTGAAAAATCCGGAGCTTGACCTCGCGATCGTCCACTGGGTCGTCGAGATGCTCGAGAGCGACACGCCAGTCACGCGCGACGCGATCTCGAAGCGCGCCGCTGTGCTCGCAGCCGAGAGCGGCATGTCGTCGAATCTGGCGTTCTCGAAAGGCTGGGTGAGTAGCTTCATGAAGCGCCACCAACTCCAGACGAACAGGCGTCGCGGTAATAGCAGCATGATCGACGTCGATCCAGCACGGCTGCGCCAGCGCCTCCTGCACCGCATCACGCCCACGCCAATCGTGGTGCCTGTGACGGCAGACGCACCAGAAGCCCCAGCAGCACCAGCAGCTCCAGACGCACCAGCAGCATTAGCACCAACTGCAGCAGCCTCAGCACCAGCAACAACATCGATGCTCAAACCAGCGACCGCACCACAAAGCGCAGCGACAACTACCGCATCGACTGCCGCAGCAGCAGTAGCAGCATTGACTGCCACAGTGACGGACGCAGTCGCTGGTACCACCAAGCGCAAGCGCGCGCCACAGACGTCGACCACTCAGCGCCAACAGCAGCCGAAGCAGCAGCAGCAGCGCCAAATAGCGCAATCGACTCCTCTACTACCGCAACCGTCGTCACAACCAACACACCCAGCGCCAGTGCAGCCGTCGCCGCAGCCTCAAGCGCTTCCATCACCAGTTATCATCACACCGACGCCGTTACCACCACAGCCCAAGAAACGCCGAAGCACAAGCACCAATAAAAGCACCACGACCTCCACCACCACCCACAACAACAGCTCGACGTCGACGCCAGAGAAAGACAAGCAGCAACAGCAGCTGCACGACCTCGAGTGCCAGCGGCTGCAGGTCGATATTGAAGCGAAGCAAGTGCACCTCATGGTCGAGAAAGCACTCGCACGAAAGAAGCTGCTGGACGCTGGGATCCCTGAAGTTGACGTCAACAAACTCTTTCCACTGTAGGCATAGGCACATCGTAGCAGAGCACAAAGTGCACGTCGCAATGCAAAACAATCATAACACTATCGTACGCTACAATGTCGTACTATTTTGTCAAAATTCGTTCCTACTGGCTCATGCACCACCTGCTAATGCACTACATTGTACATCCCAATTACATCGACAGCCAGCAGCAATACGCGCAGAAACTACGTCGTACGCACTCATTCAACTCACTCATCCCACTGTCTCCGTCAGCATTTAGACGTTCGAGTTGATCGACGCGTACTCGGCGCGCTTCTTGGCTTTCTTCGCGCCAACAGCGACGATCGCAGCGACCGCTGCGCACACGGCAGCAACTGGGACAAACAGCGACCACGACGACGCTGATTCCAACTTTGCGTTCGCGTTCGCGTTCGCGTTCGTTGTTGCTGCAGTCAGCGTCGCGTACGCGCCACTTTCGATCTCATCGTCGTCACTTGGGTACGTGAACGTCGCACACGCGTCGTCGCCAAACACAAAGCACTCGTACATGTTGAGGCCGTGGAGCGGCTTGACTGCTGGGACCATGTGCCCTGCGCCTTTGATCGTCTTGAACGTCAGGCCACCGGCGTAGTCTTGGACGTAGCCCGCGAGCTGCAAATCCGGGCCAAACCACGCACGCCACTTGTTCGTCACGCGCAATTTCAACCCGTCTTCGCCGAGCCAGCGCTCGGTGCCGATAAAGTTCACGACCGAGTCCGCGTCGCCGCTGTAGATCAAGCCCGTGAGGTTGTGGTTCAGAATGTTCGCGTACTTTGGCAACGCTGACTCGCTGCGCGTAAAGATGCTCGAGACTGCGTCGTTGCAGTCGGTCCACGCAACGTGTTCGTTCACGTGGATCGCTTTCTGGACGTCCGGTTGGTTCAAATACGCTTGCGTATACGACTCGGCGCACGGACCAATGTCCAGACGCTGGTCGAGCGCCATGGCGCCTGCGAGGTTCAGTTGATTCTTCGCTTTCTTGCTCGCTACGCGCTTGCGCAACGCGTGCGCTTGGTCGTTTGGCAAGAGGCACTTGTCGCCGTAGATAAAGTACGGGTTGAGCTGGTCAGCTTGGACTGCCAAGACGCCTTCTTCTAGCACATCTTGACACGCTTGGCTGCACTTGCCGTCGATGTTCACACATCCAATGTCCGCGCCGCATTCCTTTTGCATCTCACGGTAGTTCTCGAGAGAGATCAAGCCGTGCGAGTAGTAATAGTCCATGTACGCGCCACCGTCGATCTTTGAGTCCGTGAACGGATTGCCGATCGCAAACCCTTGGAGGTTCACGCCAGCAATCGGCTTCGCAACGAGCAAATCAACCAAGTACGGGATGTAAATGCCAGCGTAACTTTCGCCCGTGATGTAGAATTTGCGGCCGTCGAGATTGTCAAATTTGCGGAAGAAGAGCGCGAGGAAGTCGTACAGACGCTGCGCGACGACGTCGTCGTTGTAGTACGACGCGTCCTGCACAGCGCCGCTGAAGCCCACGCCAGCTGGTGACTCGACCCACACGACGTTCGTCTTGCGGTTCCACGCATGGTGGTTCGACTTGAGCGACAGTTCCTGGTTCACGACGAACGGACCGTTCTCGGTGAAGAACCCGCCCATGGCCGAGCACCCGGGGCCGCCGTTGAGCCAGAGCACAATCGGGTCCGTTGCAGGCGTGTTCTGTGACTCGGTGTACCAGTAGAACAGCTGCTCTTTCTCGTTCGTGTTGAGCTCGACGTGACCGGCGTACTGTTTGAACGGAACGTCAAAGTCAAGGCCCGGGAGCGACGTCACGAGGTCTGCAGCGTTCTTGTCGGTAATGGCATCCGAGGCGTGTGCGACCGAGAGCAGTGCGGTCGCCGCGATGATCGCGAATGTGCGGAACACCTTCATCGTGTTTGGGAGTGTGGTGGTGGGGCGATCGAGTGCGGAGAGTGCGGGGTTTGAGAGCGTCTTGCAGTGAATTGCAAAGTGCGTCGCCAAAAGTGAAAGGCAAGTGAACGAATGTTTCCATTTGTTAGCACACACATCACGTCCTTTCTCGTGTACCCAAATTCCTCATTCCTCTTTGACTTGATACGCATGACAAGCACTCACACTTGCGTCAACCAGCCTCGCTTCCTCTATGAGGTCATACAAGTCATCCCTCCTGCCTCGATCCGCCTATCTGAGCCGACGACGCAGCTGAGTGGGTCTTATGGCATTCGCTCGACGTCCTTCCTTTCGTCAAATAACGACAATACTTGGAGCTACCATGGCTACAATTACTCGAACAGCAACAATGGAAGCAAGTGCAAGTGTGCAGCAACGAACACGACCTGAACACACAACAGTAACATCCTTCACCCACTGCTGCTTTCCTTTGTCGCTCCTAACTCCATGTCCCTATACAAACACATCAAGGCAACCGCGCGACGTGCCGCACAGCAGACGTGAACGTTGCGAGCGCAAAGCCTTCTTCACGCGCGTTATACGACTCGGGCAAGTAGCTACTGAGGATCACAAGCTGCGAGAAGACGTGTAAGCACATCGATGGCGCTGCGACGAGCGCAAACGCAAGGATCGATCGCAGTGCTTCGGCATTGCTGTCGTCGTTCGAGAAAGCGACGCAGTCATGCAACTGTGAGTCGCTCGTTGTCTAGTCCTCTCTACTACTCAGCCACAGACGTACATGTTGATCTCTTCCGGTGGCGGCTGTTCAACTTGCGCTGCGTAATGCGCTTTGATCGTCGCGTCGACTTCGCGGCAGATACCCGCAAGTGCTTCGACCTTTGCCCACGGCGATCGGATCGTTGCGAGGTGATTCAGACGATAGATCACATTTGCGTACTGCTGTACGACGCGTTCGTGCGACGCAGCAGCAACTGCTGACGTCTCTACGTCTAAATTACTACCGTAAAGCGACCAGCTACCATCTAAACGAAACACGGACGCGATCCCAAACGCTGCAGGCGATACGCTGCGCTGAAGGCTTGCAATGTCCTCCATCACAGCGTCCTCGGTGCGAAATGCACCGACGTACAGGCCATGGAGCGTCGGCTGCAATAAATCAAACAGCACCGCCAATACACATCGACGCACGTGCTCTTTCCACGCTGCAACGAACGCGTACTTGAACAGCAGCAGCTGTACGAGGATCGCAGCAAACTGGAGCACGTCGGCCGTCACGAGCGGCAAAACGGCAGCAAGCGCTGCAACGTCGTCGTGTTGTGCGGCGACGCGCTCGTAACACGCGAGGAAGACGGCTCGAAAGTCGCGCAATAACTCGCCGAGCGAGTGGCGCATCGCTTTCCCAACGCTCTGGCCGCCGCGCGTCGGGACGCTCGCTGCGAGGATCGCACTCAAGTGCTGTGCGATGCACGCGTGGACCTCGCGCTCGGACTGGCGCGCGGCACAATACTTCATCTGTTCGGCAAACTTCGCGTCCGCTGCCTGTGCGAGATAGTCACTCTCTGTCGGCGGCAGCTCGGCAAGCACCTGTGTCCAGAGCACCGCCGCTGGTGCGTTCTGGAGCTCATCGAGGCTCGCGTCAACGACTGCGTCGAGCTTCGCAATCATCTGTGTCATCGCATCGCCTGCAGCGTCCCACCCGGATCGCCCGCTACGGGCGTCCAGCACGCGTGCAGCGATCTGCTGCTGCCGCAGCTGTGTGATTGCCTGGAGTGCAGCTTGTTTGCGCTGCGCCGGCTCATCGAATGAAGCGTCGCGTGCCTCGGACGTGCTCCGCAGCCCAAGCGACGACACAAACGACGATGCGAGCGCTGAGATGGACGTTGCAGACGATGAGCTGAACGACGCACTCCCACTGCTGCTGCTGCTATCGCTACCGCTGGGTTGGAAGCGGCTGCGCGCTTGCTGCTGTACTGCGTGGCGCTGCTCGACCGCAGCGCGCAGCAGCTGTTGCTGCGTCAGTTGTTGTTGTTGTGGTGTATTCGTCGGCTGCCGGTGCAGAAGTGATGGCGGCGTCGGCGGTGTGTTGGTGTGTGCTGGAGCTGCATTTGAAGTAGCTGTGTTGACGGATGGATGCACGTGGACATGCACGGGCGCTGGCATGGCGCCGAGACTATTGCGGGTGTTTGCATTGTTACTGCCAGCGCTGTGGCTGTTGCTTTGCATCGACCCGCTGGAGCTGTGGCGCAGAATCGGTAGTTGTGGCGGAAGGTACGCATGCTCATTGCTCTCGAGGTCCATGAGCTCGGCTTCGAGGTCGTCGTCGCCGCCGCCATCGAAGCGCTGCGCCATGCTGCTCTTGATTGTGCTCTAATGCTTGACGAGCGAAAATGTTTTGTGTCACACGATTCTGGGTACAGCGATTTGACAAGCTTCTCCAGAAAATATGTTTATGAAGAGAAATAGTACATATAAAACATTCCCATTTTGTAGGATCGGCCATTTTAGTTCTCCTCACATTTTGAACTCGAAAAAGCTCCAAATGCCGCCTGGCCGACCTCAACGCGAGAGCACTGGCAGCGTCGACAGCACCGCGAGTCCGTCGCGGCGCCGTCGCGTCATTCACTGGAAGGCCGACCGCGCAACGAAGCTCTCACGCTCGTCGCTGGACGTGCTAGTCGACTGGCTCGCAGCACCTGGTAACTTTGCGCGCTGGACCGCGTCGCAGCGGCAGCGGCAGCAACGCCAAACGATCTGCCACGAGATCAACGAGGAGCTGCACGACGAAGGCATCACGCATCGACAAAACATGGACATTGGTGTGAAGCTCAGTGCGATCGAGCGCTCGTTCGTCGCAGCGAAGAAGTGGCTCGAAGAGACGGCGCTGCTGCCCAAGTTCCTCGAAGGCAAAGCGGGGAAAGACGTCACGACAACCGTCCAGCAACTCTGTCCGCAGTATAAGAAGCTCGCACCTGCGTTCGCTGCATTGCAGAACGCATCGGCTGCTGCAACGATCGTCGAAGTTTACGCCAGTAGCGACAGTAGCAGCCGCAGCAGTAACGACGACAGCGACGACGCGACAGTGACAAGCGAAGTCGTCACGCAGATTGGAAGCGGGAACAGCAACGACAACGGAGCGTTTGCAGCCACTAGCGACGCTCAGCGTGATGCCACGCGCCCAGCGTCGCCGCCACAAGTAGCCAGCAAGCGCACGATGGCGCCACCGGATCCGTTCATGCTGAGCGAGTCGTCGCAGTCGGAGCCGTTGGAGCAGAGCATCGTGCGCGACAGTGCGAGTCCACCAAGCAAGTCGGCGCTTCCAGACGCAGTCGAAGACAATGACAACGAGACGAAAGCGCCTTCGCGTCTTACGGAGCAGCCACAGCCACAGCTGCAGCAGGAGCCACTTGCAACTGTTCGGACGCCACCCAAGCAAAGCAAGCGGCTTCGGCAGCGCCTGTTGCCGCAGCCAATGCTCACGGACGATGAGCTAACGCAGCCGTCGCAGCAGCACTCACCAGGTCGCTTTATGCCCCGTACGCGCGCGTCGTCACTGTCGCTGTCGCTGCCGATGCCATCGTCAACACCAGCGCCAGCGTCAACGCCAAGCAGCAACGGCAGCAACTCGCCAGCTGCGACAGCGACGACGATCGCTTCCAAGCGCAAGACGTCGCCATCGACTGCTGTGATAACGAAGGAGCCAGCGCCATCGACAAGCACGACGACAACGGCGCACAAGAAGCGAAAGACGACGCAGCCACCGGCAACGAGTAACAAGAAGCAGCAGTCAGCAGCGTCGGCGTCCACGCCAGCGAACAAGACACGGGCGACAACGCCTGTTAAGCCGTCAACGCCCGCGAAGACGCCGTACCCGGAGGAGCTCGCTGCGATCTTGCGTGCGTGTGAAGAAGAGCGCGAGCAGCGCAATACGTTGTTTGCGTTGCAATGCGATAAGCTCATGCAGGAATTGGAAGAGCGGAAAGTTGCAGTCGTGTTTGAAACCGCACGTGCGCGGCAGAAGCTGTTGGATTTAGGTGTTGACGCCAGTGAAGTCGACCGCATCTTGCCACTGTAGGATGATGCTAGCGTATACGAGTGTTGGACGCATCGCGGCGGCGCGTGTCGCAGTAGAAGTGGCAGACGTGCGGATACGATGAACGTCACTGTATTTTTTGCTGTGTCGTTTATAACAAAAAGAATGCATCGCCCTATCATATTGGCTGTCTCACGCGAACGTCGTCACTGGACAGAGAAGCCCGTGACGTCGGTCTGGAGCAACAGCACCAGTGCCTGCGTGAGGTCGCTCTCGGTCTTGTAGAGTGGCACGTCGAGGCGATTGAAGCACGTGAACGCGCGGAAGAACGCACACTCGGCTTGTGGGAGGCACTGGAGTGTGAAGCGGCACAAGCGGCCATCGCTCGCAGTCAGCGCTTTGAACCCCTGGATCGGTACGCGTAACGAGCCAGTGGCAAATTGTAGAATCCGCGCTTGCTCAGCCGGTGCGAGCGCCCGCAGCTGGCGCCAGAACCACGTTGCGACACGCGACGCCGCGCGCGACGAACGACCAGCGACGACCGTGTGTGTTTCCCAGTCGTCGACGTCGATCGTCGGCGAGCCACAGAGCAATAGGCGGAGCTCCGTGTAGTCGAACGGCGCGAGCAAGTGGACCGGCACGACGTCGTAGATACCACACACTAGCGCACTGACTTCGGCTGCAACTGCGTTCGCAAGGTGCCACTGCACAAAGAGCGTCACGTACTCGCGCTTGTTGCGCTCCGTGACCGTGACGTTCCGTCCATTTGGCTTGAGGTCGACCGTCCCGAGCGCTGGGTGGTAGATCGAAAAATCGAGTGCGTACGGATCGTCGTCGTCGTCGCTCGCGCCATCCGCGTCGTTGTCGTTGTTGTTGTCGTTGTTGTCATGCTCGGGACTGTTGCTGCTGCTGCGACTACTGTCAGTGAGCGGCGTCGCCCAGAGCAGCTGGAGACTGTGGGCGAGCTTCCGATCGACTGCCTGTAGGTCCGCGAACGACACTGGTGCACTCAAAATGTGCTTGAACAGTACGTCCGTGAGCGGCGCGTCGACCAAGTGGCCTTCTAGCAGCGCTTTCCCGAGCAGCCGACCAAGCGCACGAAGCTGCACTAAGTGCGCCTCGACCGCGAGCGACGCGTTCGCATGGATCGTGTACGCAAGACCCGCATCGTCGCTCGTGCGGATGCACTGGAAGAGCCCCGCTGCAGGCTCCAGGAACGCTGCGACCGCAAGACTGACCCACTCGCGCACGAGACCACCGGCGTCGACGCCGGGTTCGTTTGCAAACTGCACGCGCAGTGGCCGCCGGAGCTGCTGCGGTGTGATGCGCATGAGTCCCTGGACCGTCGCAGCAACGAGGTCATCGCGTGGCACGACGAGCGTGAGTTCCGATGAGTTCCCGGGACTGCCCCAGCGTGTTCGCAACAACGACGACGTCTCCTGCATGAACCACCGGTGCTTCTCTGGGAACGACAGTGCGCGCACAGACTCGACGCGATGCGAGACGATGCCGCATGACGGGTGCGTTGGATCAGTGTTCACAGCTTCGAGCGACGCGTACACGCGAGCATGTGCTGCTGGTTCGAGCTCCAGCGTACCGTGTTGTTGTTGGTTATGTGCTGATGTGGTTGACAACGAGGACGACGGCGGCGCAGCGCTTGATTGGATGACACGGCTGACAAACGCAGTTGCCTGGACGATCGACTCGGACGTCACTGCTGTCGATGACGGTGGCGACAGGAGCACGGATAGGAACGACGCCGGCGAGCCGAGGCTCAGCTTGATGAGCTGTGCGCGGTCGTACAGATCTGCAGTGCTCATGGGAGTCATGACATCAGTCGAGGACGCAGCAGATGCCAAGTCCGTGTTCCACGACCACACGATCGCGTTGTCTGGCGTCACGCGCGTGCGCCACTCTTTCCGACGCGCGCGACTGCTTGCAAAGCCGTGTGGTTGCTGCTGGTGCTGTGGACTGCTGCTCACGTAGCCGTCGCCATCGTTACTATCGCTGTCGCTGTCGTTGTCGCTGTCTTCGTTGTTGCTGCTGTCGATAAGAGGCAGTGAGAGCAGTGACGCTGCTGATAGCACCGAGAGCCGTGGTGACTCGGGTATGGACGACAGCGATGATGCTGCAGACCGATGCGTTGATGCTGGCGACTCGAGCAGTGGCTCGAGCGGCATGTGGAGGAGGAAGCTCGAGTCAAAGTACGACGTTGATGGCGTTGAGCTCACTGACCCCGACGACATTGTCGGCGACGGCGACCGTCCGTATGACAACGACCCAGTCGGTGACAGCGCAGCTGCTGCAGCAACGACTGCTGACATGGACCGTGGGGACGCTCGTGGCGACGAGAACGAGAACGACGGTCCTGACGCTCCAAACGGCGACGCAGGTCGCACAGCCGATGGTTTGTAGCGGCGATTTGTCCCGCTCCCGCTCTGTGTCACGTCCTTGAGCTTCTTTGGATGGCTACAGAGCGCGCATTGGAGCTTCATCTCGTAGTTGGCAAAGTCACAGTGCCAGCAAATCCAAAGTCGCTGGAGCTCGTCGTCGTTCACGAGGTCTTCGCGGAAGCAACTGTTGGAGCGTGACACTGCTGCGTCAAAACTCGTGTCGCGGAAGCTACCGGCGAGGGTCGCGCAGCACTTGTAGCGCCGACAGACGGACTGCAGAGCGCAACACACGCCAACACTGAGCAGCACGAAGAACACGACCGCGAGCATGATGACTTGGAGACTGAGTTCGACCGAGCGTGTATCTGCTGGGGGTGTGCCGCTCGCTGGCTCGCTTTGTGTCGGCAGCGAGCTGTTGCTGTTGCTGTGATTGCTACTGCTGCTGTCTGTAGTCTTGACTACATCGATCGCTGTGCGCAGCGCTTGTAATGCAGCGACGTTCGGTTTGCAGCACACAAGCTGCAGTAGCAGCAAGACGCGATAGCATCGCACACACATCGTCTGTCGAGCCTGTGTTGATGTCATGTGGTCAACTCAAGAACATGTGCGAGCAAAAAGTGGCGGTGAGCAGCAGCGGATTGCAATCGAGAGGGATGACTTCCAGTCGCGCTATGCAGCTGCGTGAAGCGACGCGCTTCGTGTTCAGCCATTTGAATACAAATTCCAACATATAGTTGCTGGCATTTTTGTTTCCAATCATCTACTGCCATGCAACTCAAAATAGAGTTCGCGTCAAATCGCATTTTGCATCTTTTGCTGATCACTCGTTGTCCAATGCGACTTGACACGCTCCTTTCAGTATCTCCCTGTCTACCTGTACGCCTACGCCTTTGTGCATGTCTGCTTGTGTGTCTTCCAGTCGGCTTTTTGGCACTTGGCGCTGCAATAATGTTGATTCTTGCACCGCGAGCAGCGCAGCGATGCGTTCGCAGAGCACATCGCAGCGCCACAGACGTGCACGACTGTTGTTGCAGATGACGGCGATGCACGCGCAGTGCCACTTGCGAGCGCTTGCATCGCTGCAGGCGTTGCGCCACTCGTTGCGCTCTGTTGCTTACCGATCTGGATCCACTCGGCGTCCGCTGTGACTTCCGTCAAGCGAAAGTCGAGGCGATCAAAGTCGTCGTCTGTAGCGCGGCGTCGATGTCCACAGCCACGGCCGCATACAACAAGGTAAGCAATACGCACACACACAATTGCTACAAGCATACAGAGACATCAATAGAGAAAACGCACCGTTGTCAAACACGCGCGCGATGAATGCGTCACCGCGGACTTCGATCATCTTGCCGCACGCTTGGGCAATCGCAGACGCACGGACGTTCGAAGCAAGACCCTTTGACGTGCCTTTGTCGTCGACGTACATGTTGACACCGATGTGGCGGACTGCGCGCGTATTGAGCATGAGTGGGAACGAGTCGACGAGGCTGTCCATGCCGAGCATCATCTGCAGCATGTCGTCGGTCATCGTTGCGCCTTTCGGCAACTGACTCAGTAGCTGCTTCTTGAAGATCTCCTGCTGCGTCGCGTCCGAGTTGCCAGCATTGCCGCTCTGCTTGAAGTGCGCCCGCAGTCGATCGGTGAGGCACCCGAGCTGTGCCTCCTTGTCGTCCGGCAGTGCGATTTCCCACTCCTCGAGCTCCTGCTCGCTGTCTGCTGGCACACGCACGACGAAGAAGCTTTTGCGCGCACGTTCCGTTTCGCCGACCATACTTGTCAAGTGTGTTGCGTGTGTTGCGTGTATTGCGTGTATTGCGTGTGTGTAGTGTAAAGCGATGCTGTTCACGACGTTCGAGCTTTGTTGGTGTTGTATTTTCATCGAATGAATGGCGATACAAATTCGTACTTAGCGACTAAGTACGATTTCGTCCTCAGTTGACGCATGTCCTGCATTTTGACAACCTTCGCGCCTTACCACCACACTTTGCCGCTGCAGCGCATCAGGCATCTTGTCGTGGACACTCGGGAACGTTGTAGTACACATCACAGCATTTCTGCATTTCTGCATTGCCGCTGCAGCGCATCAGGCATCTTGTCGTGGACACTCGGGAACGTTGTAGTACACATCACAGCATTTCTGCATTGCCGCCGCACCACCACATCACTACTGCTGTCCCACCACAAGCAAGATGCGTGCTGTCCCAGGTGAACTTCAGCTCATCATCGGCCCGATGTTCAGTGGCAAGAGCACGGAGCTCATTCGCCGCGTACGCCGCTTCGCGCACGCCAAGCTCCACTGCCTCGTGATCAAGTACAAGAACGACACGCGCTACTCGGCAGAGTGCGTCTATTCGATCCATGTGCACTGTCAAAGCACTAGCTGTCACGCACACTCACAGCCTCACGCTCACTTCCTCATGCGTGACACAAACCAGCATGCTGTCGACGCACGACAAGATGCTGTTTGATGCCAAGCCAGTGACGCGCCTGGAAGAAGTGCGCCCGTACCTCAACAATGCGGACGTCATTGGCATTGATGAAGGCCAGTTCTTCCCCGACGTACGTCATTTCATTCATATATTGCGCCACGCAGCACTTCCAATACATAGTGACTGACTCTCTCTCTCTCTCTCATTCATACGCGTACACAGCTCGTGGAGTTTTGTTTGGAAGCAGCAAACGCTGGGAAAGTCGTCATTGTTGCGGCGCTCGACGGCACGTTTGAACGAAAGGTGCGAGCGTAGAGCAATAGCATTGTCCTCTACGCCAACAACTGACGATCATATCGATTATCGTTGTTGCTCTTGGCGTTGTTCCAGCCATTCGGCTCGGTTTGTGAACTCATCCCTGCAGCAGAGAACGTGATCAAACTGAACGCCGTCTGTACGATCTGTGGCCACGACGCTGGTGCGTTTCGCAACGCATGATTGCGATTGGCTGTTCAGCAAGCACGCCAGAGCATTCACATTCTCTTTCTCTCTCTCTCTCTCAATCACAGCGTTCACGCGACGCATTGTCGCTGACCAATCCGTCGAGGTACATGCTGCACGACCTGCAATCGCTAGTGATTGCAACGCATTGGCCTCACACTGTCTCTATCCTCTTGTCGACTGTGCAAACAGCTCATTGGCGGTAGTGATCTGTACGAGCCGCGCTGTCGCCAGTGCTTTGACGTGAACGAGTGACTCGAATCGAACGACCGTTGCACTGTGATCGCATCGCCAGTCGCGCCATAGAGTGTGTGAGTCCGAGAGGTCGTTCTATCCCATCCTCATAGCAACGTCGAGAGCTCCTTAGACACATTCATCTTGCCGTCATCATCCAGTAGACGTCACTGAATACACAGATGGCGGCTGTTAGAGTCCAATCCCAAGAGTTTGTCAATGTGTCGATTGCTCCATGTGCTGCTAGCTCGACGCGTCGTCGTCACTCGAGAACGCAAGGACGTCTTCACGTGACTGCTGCGTCTGCTGTCGTCGTCGCGTATTTACGCTGTTTCTGCTGCTGCTGCTACTGCGCTCAGAGTCAGACGCTTCGCTGTCGGATGCTTCGTCGCGCTTCTTGCGTTGCTTTTTAGAGGTACTATCACTCGCTCCTTCGGTCTCAGACTCCTCGCTCTGCTTGGACTCTGTCGCCTTGCTCTCGCGTAATGGTGCTGCTGTTGTTGTAGCTCTTGCAGCTGGCGCTTTCCTCGACAGCGGCGGGAACTTGCTCGCTGGTTTGTGCGACGTATCGTCATCAGAGGATGCTGACATCGATCCATTGACTGTCGCAACCTGTACAGCAGATGTCGCTGGTGCTTTCTCCTCGCACTCGTCGCTGTTGTTTTGTTGGCGTGTGGTCTTCGTCGGCGTTACTGCAGCCTTAGATCGCTCGTCAGTGTCAGTCGCGTCAGCATGCAGTGGCTTCTGCTGTGGCGTTTGCTCAGACTTGGTGGCGGCTGTGTGAGAAGTTGCGCTGCTGGACAGTAGCTGTGAGTGTGGTGATACAGGCTCGCTCTGTGCATGTGGTCGCGACCTATTCGGGCCACCATTTGGTAGCATTGTCGTGTTGGATCGACGAAGTGTGACGTCGTCCCGCAGCTTCCAATTCAGCGCGACGCGCGGCGATCCCGAGTCAGACGCTGCGAGCGTCGACCTCGTTGTTGGTGTTGTCGGTAGGCTAGCAAGAGTCGCAGTAGGCGACCGTGCATCGCTTGCTTTCGGCGATACTGTCGTCGCTGTCGAGACCGTGAGCTTGCGCACGAGCTCCCACTTGAGCGCCTGCATGCGCTCGTCGCTCACGCGCGCGTTCTCTGCCGCTCGCTCGGCTTTGAGCTGCGCTTGTGCTGCCTGGACATTACCAACCGCAAACGCAAAAGAGCATGGAGACATGCAGTGCGTCAGTCAGTGCATCCATCTAGATTAGTCCTGAACGCATCAGCTGCTATCGAGACGCACGACATCTTGCAATGCGCTGAGCCTGCGCTCGAGCTCGCGCTTGTCACGACGAGCAACGTCGAGGTCCTCATCGTGCTTTTGCTGCGCAAGTGCGAGCTGCTCCCGCACGAGCGCGAGTTCGCGCTTGAGCTGGAGCGTACTCTGGCGACCGCCCATGTTGCTATGTTGCTTGCTGCGACAGACTATTCCAAGCTGTACGGCCTGCGCCTTTCGACTTAAATCACAATGTGGACACAACAACAACAAGCCAAAGCGACGCTAAACACGACAGTTCAATAACGCACGATCCTTGACACTCGAACCACTAATACAAGAGACGCCCACAACGCAATTCGTAGCGTTAAGAGATAAATTACAGCGATCCCCGTCGCTTCCACGCTCCAGCGTCGTCTACCGACGCATGCGTTCGTCCTACGCATCTGACTATCGGACGCTCGCATCAACTTCCATCGACGCATCCTCATGTCGTCGTCGACGGCTTACGTTGTCGCCGATGGTGCGTGCGCATACGCAACAGCACTGTGGTACACGCGCGAGACGCACAGCGACCCGACACTCAGCGTCGTTGCGGCCAATTCTTTACTCGTTGCGACAAATCCGTGGGTTGTCGCATACTCCAACCAACTCTTAAAACACTCGCGTGCGACGACACTGAGCTGTCGCGCACTGATTTTCACGAGCAAGAGCCAGAGCTTCGTCATCTGAACAAAGTTGGCACACATCTCGACGGTCACCGCCGCGTGTTCGGGATAGTACGTCTCGACCATCAACGCAACGCCAACGAGGCTCGCAACTGGGAGCTGGATGGAGCAATGAAAAGCGTCAGACATGTAGACCAGGGCCGAGCGTCGATAGATCAATAGCAAACGTACAGCAAAGCCGACAAACGGGAGACTGACAACCGTCAATGCACCGGTCAAGAGCGGATGCGCTGTCGCTTGCATGCGCGTCCGTGTCGCCAATTGCGTCATGTACGAGCGCAAGACGCCAGCGTGCTTGAGCCGCCGCTGCTGTTGTTTCGTGCGGCGCGTCGCTGCAGCAGCTGCACGGCGTCGCAGCGCAGCCGATTCGTCGTCGTCGTCGTCAACATCGAGCTGTTCGATCGTAATGCGATCGCTCTGGTCGAACCGGAGCTTCTCGCGCTCGTCGTCGCCGAGCGAAACAAACAGCGACTGACCGGCTTCCAACACGCGCTGTGCGATACTCAGCGACAGCTGGGCAGTCAACGCCAATTCGTCCTGGGTGATCGTACTGAGTGCATCGTCGAGGACGCTGCACATGCTCTCGGCAAACGCCATCATGTTGCGCACGTTCTCTTCGTCGGGGACGGTCAGTTCAGTAGATGTTGAAGTTGCTGTCGTCACGCTGCTGTGTTTAGTATCAGCTTCTAAGAGCAGCAAAGGATTCGATTCGGCCGACTGCAAGTTCTGGCACAGCACGCGGACTTTGTCCGGGTCGTCGAGGATCTCACTCACGCTCGCACGGACGCTACGCAAGCTGCTTTGGGTGGCAGCGATCGCTTTTGCGAGACTCACTGCGACGTCCTCGTAGCTCATGTCCTGGACAGCTGCACTCGCGTCTTCGCAGCTCTGGGCGAGTACGTCCATGAGCGTCGCTGCCTGTGCAGCATCGCCACGTGTCGTGCTGACTACAGAGGTGTGTGGACGCAGCGAGATTGAGTGAGCGAGTTGTGCATATGCATGTACGAGGCAGCGTTGTGCAGGTAGCGGTTCGATCGTGGACGCTGTGCACGCACCTCGTCGCTCGCCACTGCTGCTGCCTGCTGCAGACTCGACGCACTGTTGCAGCAACAGCTCCATGGCTTCTGCTTGCGCTGCCTCAAAGTCGCGCATCGCTATCGCTGTTGTCGAGTGGTGTGTTGTGCTCGTGTTCGTTGTTATTCGGCTCGGAATCCTTCCAGAGTGTGCCGTAGCTGCTTTCCACTTCCCAAAGTCGAGCACCAATCGACAATGGTCGCTTTGCTTCTCTTCGAGGCCCGTGTTGCCTACTTTAGGCCACAGCTCGAGTTGGTATTGTGACGCTTCTTAGGAAAAAAGCGTCACGCGAAAGTGGACAGTGGAACTCTACGTAAAATTATGTAAATGATGATCATATATACTGATTAAAAGTTGAGTCTATTAAAATCAACAGATGTTCATACACTCCGCGCAAAAAGACAAGAACGACACCAAAAATTGCATCTTTGAGTCAATTGTTAGTACTTTTGACTGAAACCACCACGAGACAAATTATGTGATCAAGGCGCGTCAGAATCTGTGCTGAACTTGCAGTAGATGTTGGTGTGAGCCGAGTTACAAAAATTTGATGACATTTTGACCGGACAAAAA
>JAADXH010000256.1:0-29420 GCA_023337595.1 Globisporangium camurandrum
TCTCTCTCTCTCTCTCTCTCTCTCTCTCTCTCTCTCTCTCTCTCTCTCTCTCTCTTTCTTTCTCTTACATACGCTCTGTACTCTGTAGTTATGGCTACACGTTCCTCTTTGAAGCGTATCTCTATCACTTGACGCGCACCGACAACCGGCACAATTTTAGTGTCTATTTCTACGATTTGTACCTGCGGTGCGTCGTTCATTACGTCCTTATGCGCCATAGCCACTCATCGTATCGTTCTGATTGTATAGTTACGGGACACCGTCTGGCGTGAGCGTCGGTCTGATTGCGTTCTTGCCGCAAGTTGCGTCGCTCGTGACGATCTCGATCGCCTACGGACGCGATCTGCCGTTTGCACTGTTTGCGCTCACGATGGTGTTTGTGATCTTCAATAAAGTTTGTACTGCGCAGGTACGTTCGATGTAAATGCTGCAATAGCCATTTGATCTTTACTGACATTAGTGGTGGCTCTTCAAAGTACTTTTTATGGTACACAGCGTTCCTGCCGCTCGTGTTTCCACTGACGCGACTCCAAATGCGCTGGAAAGGCGCTGCGCTCATTGTGCTTTGGTTTAGCACAGAGGTGCGTTCGCTAGTCGATCGATGGAGTACGAGAGACGCTGGTTCTTCTGACTCTATCGCTCGCTCTCTTGTTCAGCTGCATTGGCTCTATTGGGCATATCACCTCGAGATGCAAGGCGCAAATACGTTCTTCGCACTCTGGCTTGCAGGCTTGGCGTTCTTTTGTGCAAACGTCGTGATCCTCGTGACGCTCATGCGCCACCATACGTACGCGCCGCTGTTTCTAAACGGCGCGCTCGTGCGACTGGTTAATGCATCGAACGACAGGAGTAGTGGACGCAACAAGACGGAGTGAAAAGTTGCAGTTGGTCTTGTAATCAACAGAGATAGTGTAGCAGGAATGCTGTAGTGCATGCAGGTAGACCAGAAACAGCGATGAACACGCACCACAATGTGCCGTGCTCGCGTGCTGCAACCTCTTGAGCTTTCTTCCTACCGTCTTGAGCATGAACCCAAATTCATCAAAAGCACTTGCATGAAGCACTTGCATGAATCACAGTGTCAGCGTGTCTATGTATGTGGCTCATTTTTCAACGGTCACATCAGGTGCGCAGCGTGTCTTTGTCAACTGCTGACCACATCGTTGAAGTTGGCAACACGCGGTAATGATGCCACTTGCGTGTTGCAACTAGCTTCCATGAGTGTAACGCGCTGTTGTTGCGTGCAGCAGCAGCAGCATATCATTCGCGCATTTGCTGCCAAACCACGAGCCATCGAACCATCATCATCAGCAGCAGCGCCTATCGCGACAACAACATGGCGGTTGACGACACCAAGGTGCGTTTGTGTCTGCAATGCCTACTCGCTGGTTCATGTTGCATCTCACTCACACACTCACACCACCGCACTCTACAGAAGCAAACGATCCTGCACATCAATGCGAGCATCACGCCCGACTCGGTGACCGCGCGCGTCGCGACTGCGATGATCGACCACTTGACGCACCACTACCATCGCCACCACGAGACGACAACAACAACCGACGCGATCGACACGCCAGACGACGTGCTCGCCGTTCATGAACTCGACGTCTGGAGCAACGCGCTCCCCAAGTTTGACCGCGACACGATGCAAAAGGTCTGGCGCGCACGGAACGCGAGCACGGATGCCGCGGACGTTGCTGCGTTCGCACCGATCCAAGCGCTCGCACAGCAGCTCCTTAACGCCGATGTGCTGCTCGTGACTGTCCCGGTCTGGAACTTTAGCATTCCGTACGTGCTCAAGCAATACATCGACTGCATTGTGCAGCCCGGCTTGACGTTCCGGAACGCTGACGCCGACGGACCGTCGCGGCCATTCGTTTGCGGCAAGTCCGTGATCGTGATCTCGTCGTCGGGTGGGAAGCTCCCGCCGCCAACCGAGGATTTTGTGTTCCCCTTCATCAGTAAGATCTTTGCAATGTGCGGCTTTGACGACCCGCATCACGTTGCGATCGTTGGCTTAGCGACGCTCGACAAGCAAGTCTGCTATGATGTAGCAGTCGCGGAAGCAAATGCGATTGCCGACGCAGTCGTGCAGACGCACAAGTTGCGGCTGGAAGCGAATACCGTAGCAGCGACATAGATTTGTACAGTAGTGCGTTGAGCCAAGGAGGCAGGCAGGCAGAGAGTACTGAGGCAATGAGGATGGAAGTGCACTTCATTCGTGTTGGCGTATGCATTGAATAAAATTGATAAGTAAACTCATCATGTGGATAGGAGAAGTAGCTCGAGTGGTTGAGCGCGTGCTTCATGAGCGTGCGGTCCTGGGATCGATCCCGGGCTTCTCCCACATCCACGATGCGCGTGTAGTGTAGTGGTGAGCACACCACTTGTTTGACTCCCACGGGACAACCAGACTTGTGGTAGCTCCAGTTCGATCCTGGGCATGCGTACATTTTGTTGTCTTTGGCGTACACGTTCGCATGATTCACACGTGCAGCACGGCAAGCGTCATTAAGAGCGAGCGCAGCATGTTCTGATCGGTGCATTTCTGGCTTTTTTGCTTTTGAGGACGTCAAAATGGCAAAAATGGGCTTGAGAAATAGATTTTCATTCATAAATCAAGCTCATTGCGCTCCTCGATCCCATACAAAACGCAAGTTTGGGATTGCTGGCGTGCGCCGCTTTGCGCTCGCCAGTCAACTTGCAAACGGACAAAGTCAGCACCATTGACAGCAGCAGCAGCAGCAGCAGCAGCAGCAGCAGCAGCAGCAGCAGCAGCAGCAGTGCACAAGTCCGAACAGCAAGCATCACGCAGTGCAACACGGTGATCATCATTGTCACCACCAGCATCCAGTAGCAGCAGCAGTAGCAGCAACCATGGCTACGAAGGCGCAGGTCCAGGTCTTGATCGAAAAACGGCCAGAGTACAAAATCCCGATGGACTCGATCTACTTTGTCGCGACGAAAGGCGATTGGAGCTACTGCGAGAGCCGACTGCGCGAAGCGCTGTTCATGGGCTTTGACACGGTGCGTGCAATTCTCCGTCGTGGTGTAGATTGCAGTGCGCAGCAGCAGCATCAACAGCAACAGCAACAGCAACACTGACATGCTGGCTACCTTACCCTACTCATAGGAAACTCGACCGCAGTACGTGAAAGGCCGTCCGCAGAACCCACCGGCGACGTTGCAGATCGGTGTGCGCGACGCGCATGGCAAGGAAGAAGTCTTTGTCATTGACTTGCTCCATCTCCCACCGACAATATACAACAAGTGCCTCACGGACGTGTTCATTTCGAAAAAGGCAATCAAGTTTGGCCAGGGCTTCTACCAAGACTTGCGCGAACTCGCAGAGGCGTACCCGAAAGCCACGTGCTTTTGCGTCGTGAAGCGCGTCGTGGAAGTGAACGACATCTCCGCGGCGCTCGCAGGCGGTGGCCACAACGCCATTAGTCTCCAGAACCACGTGTTCTTCTACCTGAATTGCAAACTACTGAAGACGCAGCAGACGTCGAATTGGGCGCGCCGGCCGCTCAGTGCCGACCAGCTTCACTACGCAGCGGCCGATGCGCTCGCATTGATCCACATCTACGACGTCTTGGCAGCGCAGCTCGCAATCAAGCGTCCAGACTTTGACGTCGATACGCTCACGGACGTGTTTGACGTCAGTCGACCGCTGCCATTCAAGTGCTTGTTGTGCTTTGAGGTGTTTCCAACGAACGACGACCTCAAGCGCCACAAGCGCATCTGCACCGCGAGTCAGTACGCGCTTCGGATCTGCAGCGGCTGCGACGCGACGCTGCTCGTGTCGTTTGAGCAAATGCTCGAGCACGAAAACGCATGCGAGAAGGTCGTGAAGAACGAAGACGAGATTCCGCTTGCGCCGGTGGGAGCACCGCCAATTGCGATGCCAAACCCACGCAAACGCACGCGGTCAGCAGCGTCAAAGCCAACGCCTGTGGCTGTGGCTGAGGCGCCAGCAGCAGTCAAACTGACGAAGAAAGCGATCGAAGGAGCAGCAAATGCAGCAAAAGCAGCAAAAGAAGCAGCGAAATTTCAACGGCAACTGGCCGCTGCTGCTGCCGCCATGGCAGCCGACAAACAGGAGCGCAAAGCTGCCAAGACGCTCCGGAAACGCGAGAAGCAAGCACAGCTCGTCGCTGCTGCTGCTAAACAACAGCAGAATGGGAAAGCGACGCCAGCAGCAGTCGAAGCCACGACGACGACGCAATCGGCGAAGCGCAATTTGAGCAAACTGCGGCGGAAGCTGCGTCGGGAAGCTGAGCGTGAAGCTGCAGGCATCGTAGCCCAGGCGCCAGCGCCATCGACGACGCCATCAATACCACCAGCAGCAGCAGCAGCAGCACCAACGCAGCAGCAAAAGCCGTCGGCAGCGTCGCGCAAGAAGCTCAAGCGACGGAAATTGAGCGTCGAGTCGTCGGTGCTCGCGTCGGACGCGATTTGGTCGCAAGTGTCAACCGACAACTCGATCAGTGTGTTTTCTACATAGAGATAGACGCCAAAAATGTGAAGAGAACGATGTGTTGAGGACATCGTAGGTCAATTTGTGGTTCGTATTACATGTCGACAGTACACTTACTGTACGAAAGCGCGCATGCTAAATGTATAGACATTGCTTTGAGTGTTGCGTGCATGCAACACTTCTAGACGTGACGCCACGACGTACTGGTAAGCTAGTACAGCAGCGTGCCCGCACGGCGCAAGGAGGTGCGAATTGAGGCAGCTCACGATGATGCCTTCAGTGATATTTGAATCGTTGCGGCGTTTGCTGGTTGTCGGGACAACTGGTCAGCAAAGCGCAGTGAGACGGGAGCGTGTGTGAGGCATCAGCCAATCACCGGACGCCGAGCGCGCGTTTGCTGGCGCTACAGGTGTGTGCAAGCGCACGAAGCAGGCGGCATTGATTTTGGTGGTGGCGCATGCACCTACAGCGAGCCACGACAGTAGCACGTACAAATCCAGCGACTATAAGCATAGCGGCACGACTGCGTCGTACATGCCGACAATAGGCACACATGCCATTGAGATGTTTCACATGGATGCTCGTCGTGATGCTAATCACAACTAGTGTAGCATCGTGATCGGCTGTTTTGCCCCGAAATTCAGTTCCGTTCGATGATAGCATCTGGATTTGTGGCAGGAAATCACTAAATTATGAAATAGTGTTTGTACTTGCATTCAGTAGGGACCATTGAGGGTGAGATCATGAGAAATGTAATCTTACTGAAAGCAAGATGTTTGGGAAACAGGTAATCTCGATTACGTTTGATGCAAAAATAGCGGAAAGTCGCTTTTGTCATCGAAGCTATCGTCGCACTTTGCAATCAGCGCGTGGACAGACAGACACCGAGACGACTCGAGACGACTCGAGACGCGTCCTGACCAAAGACGCATCCGCTCATTCATTGATCTGCAGCGCTCGCTCGCCACACACACGGCACACAATGACAGCAGCGAGCTACGATGCGCTCGAGCAGCAGTCGCCGCACGCATCGAGCACCAGCAACAGCAACACTGCGCACGAGTTTGAACTCGCGATCGAAGGCATGATGTGCATGAAAAACTGCGGCACGACAGTCCAGACTGCGCTCCGCAACGTCCCGGGCGTCCAGACTGCGACCGTAACGTTTGCGACCCACCGCGCGCTTGTCGTTGCGGCACACGACGCCGAACTCACTGCCTCCGACCTGATCGACGCGGTCGAGAGCGTCGGGTTTGGCGCAGCGGTCGTTCGCAGCACGCTCGCAGCACCACCAGTCGATCCGCTCGTGATTGAGCTACTCGTCGACGGCATGATGTGCCAAAAGAACTGTGGCACGACGGTCGAGAACGCTTTGCGGAGCGTCGACGGCGTACTGAGCGCCGTCGTGCGCTTTGACAAACATTTGGCGACTGTAACGCTCACGCACGCAAACAGCACGAGCCTCGACGAGCTGATCGACATGGTCGAATGCGTCGGGTTCGTCGCCAGCGCCTACGACGCCGTGCAAGCGCTCGCACTCGTTGCACACGCAAAACAACAGGCCGCTGCCTTGAAAGTAGACGACGTGGCACTCCGCGTCAGCAGTGACTCCTCGCACCCGCGCGTGTACTTTCGCGTCGAAGGCATGAGCTGCGCTGCGTGCGTGAAAGCGATTGAGGACTTGTTACATAAAAAAGCCGGCGTACTCGACTGCCGCGTTGGGCTGATCAGTCAAAAAGCTGAAATCGTGTTTGACAGAGATGTCATTGCGGACGAGAAGGTTGAATTCGCAAAGTGCATTGAAGACGCCGGGTACAACGCGACGCACTCGCACACGGTCGAATCCGGTGAAGGCGACTCGATTGAGCTCAAGTTTTCCATTGTCAACTGGTCGGAAGACGATGACGACGGCGCTCAAACGATCGAACGCGCAGTCGCTGCATTGCCCGGCGTCACGCGCGTGCTCGTGCTCTCTCCCATCTCGAAACTGCACGTCCACATCCAACAAATGTCAGTCAGCGGGCCGCGGACTGTGATCGAGACCCTCGGAACACTTGGTTTTTGTATTGAGATCGATTCCAGTTCGACCGACCAGGACGCATTCAGCAAGTCCGAGGTGCACAAGTGGCGCCGGCTCTTGCTGTCGGCATTGGCGTTCTCGTTACCAGCGATGCTGATCCACATGGTGTTGAGCTACATTCCAGCAGTCCATCATCTATTGATGACGAAATTGTGGAATGGCGTTTCTATTAAACTGTTACTGATGTTTCTCTTCGCAACGCCGGTACAATTTTGGATCGGCAAACGCTACTACGTTGCTGCATTCAAAGGTTTGCAGCACGGGATGATGGGGATGGATTTCTTGATTATTGTCGGCACGACCGCGTCGTATACGTACAGTTTCGTCTCGTTTGTTGGCGCGGGATTGAGTCCGACGTACCACGGGCATCACTTTTTCGAATCGTCGACGATGTTGTTGACGTTTGTGACGCTGGGAAAGTACATGGAGTCGATGGCGAAAGGCAAAACTGCCGATGCATTGTCCGAATTAGCAAAATTACAACCCAAGACCGCGCTGTTGATTGAATCTGGAAGTACAAACGACCGGGAGATTCCAATCGAACTCGTCCAACGCGGTGATCTGTTGCGGATCCTCCCGGGCGCAAACGTCCCGACCGACGGAACTGTACGTAGCGGCACGAGCGCGTGCGACGAGTCAATGTTGACTGGTGAGAGCATGCCGGTCGCCAAGACTGTCGGCGATTACGTATTTGGGTCGACGATCAACCAACAGGGCGCGTTGGTGATTGAATCGAGCTGTTTTGGCGGCGAGAGTAGCGCATTGTCGCAGATTTGTTCACTGATCGAAGACGCACAGCTCCATAAAGCACCGATCCAAGCATTTGCGGATAGACTTGCAAGCGTGTTTGCACCATTCGTGTTGCTGGTTGCGCTCGCGACGCTCGTGTCGTGGTTTGTGCTTTTGGCCACGGACGCAATTCCGCACGCGTGGAAACGCGATTTGGGATTGGATCCCGCCGACGGCCATGCGAACGATGTGTTTATTTCCGTATTGTTTGCGATCTCGGTCGTTGTGATTGCGTGTCCGTGTGCGTTGGGCCTCGCAACACCGACTGCTGTGATGGTCGGTTGTGGCGTCGGCGCAAAGCACGGGATCTTGATCAAAGGCGGACGTGCGCTGGAAGTCGCAAAGCACGTCGATACGATCGTGTTTGACAAGACGGGGACGTTGACCGTGGGCCATCCGTCGGTCACGGACGTCGTCGTGTCGGATCGCCGCGTGACGCCGCGTGCGGTTTTGTATTACGCCGGTTCGCTCGAGTGCGTGAGTGAGCACGTGTTGGGCAAAGCGATCGTATTGGCTGCGACCGAGCAGGAGAAGCTTCACTTGGCCGAACCGACGCAGATTCACGTCGTCCCAGGACGGGGGATTGAAGGAGTTGTCCCCTGCTGGCGCGAGGCAGATGCAGAGGTTGCACATGATGACGCAATCATTAACGACAGTGTCCGCGTATTGGTCGGCAATCCGGAATATTGTGACGAGAAGCGCATTCTGATTCCAGATGCATTGCGCGAACAGATGCACGTGTTGGAGATGGACGGGAAGACCGTCGTGTGCGTCTGTTTGGACGATTCCGTCGTCGGTGTCGTTGCATTGGCGGATACGCCGCGTCCCGAATCGAAAGCCGTTGTCACATTCCTCAAGTCGATGGGTCTCGACGTTTGGTTGATCACAGGCGACAACATCCGAACGGCGAGTGCAATCGCCCGGACGATGGGGATTGACCACGTGAAAGCAATCGCACTGCCGGGTGAGAAAGCCGCCCAGATCCAAGCATTGCAGAGTCGCATGTCGCCGATTACGAAGAAACAGCGCGTCGTGTGTATGGTCGGCGACGGGATCAACGACGCACCGGCGCTAGCGCAGGCAGATGTCGGCATGGCGATCGGCGCAGGGACGCAGATTGCGAAAGCCGAAGCAGATATGATTTTGGTCAAGAGCAACTTGACCGACGTCGTCGTCGCGTTGGATCTTGCGCGCGTCGTGTTTGCGCGCATCCGACTGAATTTCTTCTTTTCGATTGCGTACAACGTCGTCGGGATCCCATTGGCGGCCGGGATCTTTTTTCCATTGCTCCACTCGACGATGCCACCGGCGTGTGCCGGTCTCGCGATGGCGTTCTCGAGTGTGTCGGTCGTCTTGTCGTCGCTGCTGTTGAAACGCTACGTCGCGCCAGAGATCAGTGCCGATGGCACGAGCAGTAAAGGAAGAACGACTGGACGCGACGATACAAAGGTCGTTGAGCTCAAGAACCTCGTGCGCCATCGCTTGATGACCGCGAAGCAGCCGTACGCGCCGCTCTCGAACGTCGACGAGGTACAGCGCGTGCGCACGCCGCCGCTTCTGCATATCGCTACGACGACGTCGCGTTCATGATGTGGATTGGAAATATATAAGTAAGCGAGGAGACTGATGCTTGTCGTTTGTTTGTCGTTTGTTGCTTGTCGTTTGTAGTGGGACGAGCACAGTGACGAAGCGACTGCATGAGAAAGAAGGCAGTTTGGTGTAAAAGACCCTCGCTCTTGCTGGTGTAGTGTAATGTTGAGTGGCTTGTATGGATAGAAGTGGTAGCAGCGCGAACAATAAATACGTCTACTTGCTGCTATCTGATCCAATCTGATGCGATCTAAGTCGACCAACCATGACGAATCAAGCGGCCTGTAATACGTCTACCACTGTGTCGTGTGATGCTACTGCTACTGCCTGCAACTGCTATCGACTAACCAAAAACGATCGTCGCACGGCGTCGATGCCGATCAACGTCGTCAGCACTTACAGTATCGACAGTGTCGAGCGCACCATTGCAACTGCGCATTTCGTGACGTTTGCGTCCCCTCGATCGATACTCACAGACACCGTCAACTCGCACATTGTCGTCGTCGTCAACATTGTGATCCCTCGCGTCTACTACTACGACGTCGGACCGCGAACGATTGTCGCTTGCATCACAATTGCGCAACGCAGTGCTCAGTTTGTGCTCTTCGTCACAAAACTCAGCAAGGAGCTGGAGGCGCACAGTCGCCCACCGCGATCGCTCGCGTCGCTCCGTCTCGAGTTGCGCTAATACCAAAGATGCATCATCACAGGCATCGTTAGCGCTGATCGACAAGAGATCGTCCACAATCCTCGTCTATACTGTATATCCGACTGCTCGTCGTCGTACCTTGTAAAGACGTGAGCTGTTCCGTGACAAGTGCCTTCTCGTCGGTCGTGTCCTGTATAATTGAGCCCCAGGACCATCAGATCGTTCGATCGTTCGTCAGTTGTAGAGTTGCTGGTTCTACTCAATTATGTGAGGATTCCTGCTATCATCGTACCGTAAGCGCAAGTCGCAGCTCCGAGAGCTCGCTCGTCAGCACGCGTTCGCGGTGCCGCAGTTCATGGAGCAGCTATTGGTAGGTTACAGCCATTGTACACATCCACAACAGCACTGATTCGCCACGCAGCTCCTCAGATCAATAACAAACACTACACTACACACCGCACCTGCTCATTGTGCGCTGCACTGCGATCGCGTGACTCGAGCTCGTGCTTTAGCGTCTCGAGCTGCTTGTCGCGCCTGCACAGCTTGCGCTCGAGAGACCGAACATGTCGGTCGGTCCTTGCGCGCTCGCTGTCACTACCGACTTGCAGCGCATGCACCTGGCTCTCGAGCTGCTGGAGCTGCTCGGTCAGGCGGCCACTCAGTGCCACTTGGTCGTGGTAGCTCGCTGTCGCAGCCTTTTGCTGCGCTTTCGTATCGGACAAGACGCGATCGCAGTCGTCAATCACGTTCGTCTGGCGCACGGTCGTCGTCAGCAGGGTCTGCACTTGTGTCTCAAGCGACGCGACGTCGGCACGCAGCCGTGCAGTCTCGTGCTGTGCGGCGTCGCGCTCGAGCTTCACGTTGAGCTGCGCTGTCGCTGCGTTCTGCTGCATGCAATCAACGCGATCGTGTGCCTGCTGCTCAATGCGCTCCTGCGTAGCAACGAGAGCGTCGCGCTCGCGCTCGAGCTGCCAGATCCGATCCGTGAACGCCAACTGTTTGGTCTTGATTGCTTCGACGCGCTGCTCGTGCGTACGCTCGGCGTCGTGCAGCGCAGCTTCGAGGTCGCTCCGTTCAGCTTCCACTGTTGCCATGCGTACATGCGCTGCCTCGAGCTCGTCGCGCGTCGCGTGGCACGTGGCGTCGAGACTCCGGAGCCGCTCCTCAAGCAGCTCGAAGCTCTGCAGCAATCCGACGTTCTCTTGCTCGACGCCACGTAGCGTTTGGAGCTCAATCTGCAGCTGCTCGCGCTCCCGTGCAGCGTCATTCACGAGCGCTTTGAGGCGCTCGTTGTGCTGCCGCAGCTGTTCGACATGTGCACGCTGTGCGCGCAGGCGCTGGATCGACTGGTGGATCTCACTGATCTCTGCATGTGAGTCGCCAAACGATGCAGCGATTGCACCAGTGTTTGTACTTGAGGTAGTGATCGTAGGAGGCGATCGTGATGCGCGACTGCGCTTACCAGGACTTAGGCGGCTGCGTGGCGAGCGCGAGTGGTGCACATCACGCCCGTCGAACATGTGGTTGCTCCGTGTTCGCTGCTGCTGCAGCTGGTGATGTGTTGACTTGACAGCTCTTGAAGCGCTCGTTGCAGTTCGAATGCTGCTGGCGGCGGTGCTCGTGTGCGTCGTTGTCGCGGATGTCGATGCGGATTGTTGGTTCGTGGTACGCAGCTGCGTGATCGGCGCATAGTCGCGCACGGCGCCAGTGCACTTTGTGCGCAGCAGATCTACAGTGTTGCATCCTGTGCAACATGAGCTATCAAGCGCTCGCTGTTTGTTCAAGTTACGATCACAGACGACAGCAGCAGCGCACCTTCAATCCTGCTGTCCAAGCGCATTGGAGCGACTGGCGGGACGAGATGCGTCGAGCGCGCCGTTGCTACTGCAACTGGCCGCACGTCGTCGTGCTTTGCATTGCGCTGCGTGCACTCGCTACCGTGCAACACCATGTTGTTGCTTAAGCATCAATCACAACCTGCTGTTGCTGCTGTAAGACGCTCAGCAGTTACTACAGTCGAAAAGAAACAGTCAACATTGTGATTCAAAGCAACTGTTTTGTATTCTCTCTGTCTCTTTCCCTCTCTCTCTCTCTCCTTTCCTTCCTCCTTCTCTCTTGTCGTGCGTCTACAAGTTCCACGTGAGGTTCAATCCACGATCGATTGTTGCGATCTGTGCATCGTCTGGGAATTTCGGGTGGTTGATCCCTTCCAGTGCCTGGACGAGCCGCACGACTTGGCAACTGTAGCCAAACTCATTGTCGTACCAGACGTACAGAATCACTTTGTTGTCTTTCACAATCGTCGCTTTCCCATCAACTGTTCCAGCAGCGCGACTGCCAACAAAGTCCGACGATGCGACCTCCGCCGAGTCGACAAAGTCGATCTGGTTCTGCAGCGGCGAATTCAACGAGATCTTCGACATGTACGCATTAATGGAGGAAGCGGTGATGCCTGCAGCCTTCAACGGGTCCAAGTGGACGTTTAGAATCGCAAGCGACACGTTGGGCGTCGGTACGCGGATCGCATTTGCTGTTAGTTTGTTTTGAAGGGATGGCAAACACTTAACGACCGCAGCCGCAGCGCCGGTTTCCGTAATCACCATGTTGAGCACTGCTGAACGGCCACGGCGTTCTTTCATGTGGTAATTATCGATCAGATTCTGGTCGTTCGTGAACGAATGGACGGTCTCAATGTGCCCGCCGACGATCCCAAACTTTTGTTCCAACGCCAGTAACGTCGGCGCAATGGCGTTTGTCGTACACGACGCGGCGGAAAAGATCTTGTCGCTTGCAGCAATTGCGTGCGTGTTCACGCCAGCGACGATCGTCGGGACGTCGCCTTTTGCTGGCGCTGTCAGAATGACTTTCGACACGCCGGGCGATTGGAGATGCAGCCCGAGCGCGTCTTTGTCGCGCCAAATACCGGTATTATCGATCACGACTGCGTCCCGAATACCGTACTTTGTATAGTCGCACTTGTCGGGACCGCTGGAGTAAATGATCTGGATCAAATTGCCATTTGCAATGATCGCATTCGCTGCTTCGTTGAATTGGATCGTGCCGTTGAACGGACCGTGGACCGAGTCGCGCCGTAAGAGCGACGCACGTTTCGCCAAGTCCTCTTTCGTCCCACTACGCACGACGATCGCACGCAGCATGAGCTTCACACCCGGGCCGCTCTTTTCAATCAGCAGGCGTGCAAGCAAACGACCGATACGACCGAATCCGTAGAGCACGACGTCACTTGGTTTGTGCATCGCGACGATCGCACTGCCGTCGAGTGCGACGTGGGGCGTGATGTGCGCCATCTGGTCGTTCAGCGCCGTGCCGATCGCACGCAGCGCGGCGTCGCGCGCGTCGGCCGATGCGTCGGATCTTTGTGCCGCGCGTACGAGGTCCTCGACGAGCAAGAACGATCGACCGACGTCGATGCGCATGTCGCGCGCGTTCGGTGCGAATTGCGTCAACGCAGCAAGTACGATCTCTGAATCGACCGGTCGAATGCGCTTCCCGACGTACTTGCCGACAAAGTTGTGACACCGGATGAGGTCGATGCTGTTCTTGTGCACAAGACCTTTGCCAAACATGACCGAGATGACGTTGCGTTGGCGGTAGAGTAACCCAATGAGTGGCACCATGAGGTCCGCGGCCTGTTCCTGGACTTTCCACTCCTCGAGCTCCGCGTCGCGCACGGCGTTGATCTCATCGGCAGTGAGCGTGGACTGCGACATGGCGGCAAGTGCTGTGTGCGCGTTGTGTGGAGGAGGGACGCGCAGAGGGCGATGAGCAGCTGCAACAGATCCAAGCAGCGCGCGGCGAGTTGCGGAATGAGCGCCATTGGGAGACGAGCGCAATTGTGATTGCTGAAGTGGGTTGTTATGCAAAACTCTATTGCGGCATAAAGTATTTGTGGGGCCGACTTGTGAGAACCCATACATTTGTGTTTTATATGGTAGCAGGAATGTTATTGTGACGCGTCGCCGTCGCAATAGAATATGCTGTTCATCAGTTCATGGCAAACTTCAACAACTTCTGCAACAAAGTCAGCGCAGTCGAAGCTGGACCACCCAATCCAAGCGAGTCAGCGCGACGAAAGCACCGCCGGGATTGCACAAAACGTGATCTCTGACGCAACAACCCTTTGCTCGCGTTGCGGTACAATTGCTATGGACACGTCAGCGTTTGCACCGGTCGTACTGTGCAATGTGACAGTCGCATGGGAGCGTCATTCGTGCTGAGCAACATCCATGACAGTTTGCGGCGCAGCGAGACGCACCAGCTGTCGTCGCTGTATGCGCATTATAAGGAAAGGTAGCAACAGTAGACGCCCGAAGCAAGTAGTCGAGGTCCGTACTGTAGTACTGTAGTTTGCCTGTTTGTTCAAGCAAATGCGCGCGGCGCTCAACGAGCACTGCGCAGTACGACCCAGTACGGTCAAATACAGTACTGTAGGATCATTCAATTGGGTGTTTCGATTCACTAGTGAATCTATCACTTACTGTTATTTTGTGACAGTGGTGGTGTAGACATGTTATCAAATCTTCTCTCTCTCTCTCTCTCTCTCTCTCTCTCTGTCTATCTGTCTCACTCTATCTGTCTCTCTCTCTCTCTCTAAATTTATCTCTCTCTCTCTCTTTCTATCTCTCTATCTGTCTCGCTCTATATACTATACCTATCTCTCTCTTTTGTATGTTGTCGTATTATCGATTTTTTCTTTGTATATTCTCTTTTCTCTCCTCATTTCGTCATTTCAGTCGGCACCTTCACTCACACGATATATTTCACAGCAACACGCATGATGAAGATACCAAGAATCAAAGCATCATGCAGGTTGGAGAAGTCGCTCAAGCGGTTGAGCACGCGCTTCACGAGCGCGAGGTCCTGGGATCGATCCCGGGCTTCTCCCAAACCCACGATGCGCGTGTAGTGTAGTGGTGAGCACACCACCCATAACAAAATTTGGGCGGTAGCCCCAGTTCGATCCTGGGCACGCGTACACTTTTGCTTCGACATGGTGTTACCATATGCAGGTGTTGGTTTGAATGATGCATGCGTCGAGCACGTTGATCAAGCAATCGCATCTGGATGGTAACTTCCAAGACACTACTATCGGGAGCCAATAGAAATAGTTTCATCACGGAAGCTTATGTCGCAACAACTCGAAGAGTCACACTTCCAAAACCAACAACGCACTGCTGAACATCGACGACGCTACTACTACCTACATTACCTGCGCCTTGCTTGCTTGTGCGCAAAAGCGATGGACGACGACGACGACGCACAAATGACGAGCACGAATGACAGCTTTGACGTTGCGATCGACAGCGAGGACCCAGCGTTGTCTGACGCGCAGACGCGGTTGTTGAGCTCCGGATGGGGCGATGACGATCTAAACAACGATCGCGACGACGATGGGAAGACTGAACGCGGTGCGGCCGAACAAGTTTCGACGTGGAAGCACAGGTTTGGCGCCAATCATGAGGACGACAACGACGGCAAGGACGATCCACAGCAAGACGATGATGACGACGGCAAGGACGAGTCGTCTCCACCGCCTGCAACGTACAGTTGGCGACGTGCCGACGGGAAAGAGCGGCGAAAAGGCGGCGACGACGGTGCAAGTGATGACGACGATGATGCCGAAGACGAGAGCACAGCGCTCCAGACTGTCGGCGTCGGTGCGCGTCCCATTCCATCGGGCATTGACGACCTCCCGCTCTTTGCGGACGACAAGAACAAGGAGTTGCACAAGAAAATCCGCGCGAAGGAGCAGCGCTTCCAGACTGCAAAGACGGAGATCGCAGAGAACAAATCGCGTGTTGAGATCATGACCGAGCATCTGAAGAACGTCAAGCAAGAGCTACTGCACACGCAGGAGCTCCATAGCGCGAAGCTCAAAGAGGTCGCGAGCGAAGAGCACATGAAACAGCTCGCGGGTCGGGAGATTGGCCGCATTGCGCAAGAGATGCGCAAGATCGACGCCGAGTGCAGCGACCTCGAGAGCAAGTTGAGTGCGATCCAGAGCTTCTTGTTCAAAGGCAACGAGACGATGGACAAGTTCAAGCTCCAGATGAACTGGAACCAGGATGAGATGGAGCAGTGGACAATGGCAGCGAAGCAGAAAGAGGACGATGCCATGGCGCTCGAGCGCTACCGGCGTGCCGACGAGAGCAAAATCAAGGAGCTGACGCTCGAGATCGAGAAGCTCACGAAGACGTTGCAGACGCACAAGCGGACACTCGAAGACGAAGCCACGGAGACGCAAGCGAAGCAGATCGAGCTCGACAAGACCGCGAATGAGTTCCGAACGCTCCACGACGAGCGCCAGAAGCTCGTACAGCAGTGGCAAGATACGATTGCGGCTATGAAGCGCCGCGACGACGAGATTGCTGCTGCGAGTGAGCAGTATGCACTCGCACGACAGGGCCTGCAAGCGAAGAAAGACATGCTGCTGGAGCATAAGAATCGACTGAAGCGACAGGAACAAGAGAACACTGAGACGCAAGCAAAGATCAGTGGCAAAGAGCGCCAGCAGTCACGCGTGCAGCAGGAGCTCCAGACGACTGTCGCACGCTTGCAGGAGTTCCGCGATCAAGTCGAGATCCTCAAGAACCAACTTGCGAGTGCCGTGACGCATCTGAACCAACAACGGAGTGCAAATGCGAACAAAGACCAGCACCTCGATGCCATGAAGCACGAGCTCGAGAGTGCGCGTGCGCGGTTCAAAGCAACGCGCGCTGCGCTCGACAAGTGCATGCACTCGACAGCCGATGCCGAGACGCTCGCGAAGGAAGCGGAGAGCGACTTGAGCGCCATGGAGAGCGAACTCAAGCGCATGGAGCGGGAACTGTCGAACCAGAAAGAGCTCATGTTCCGGACGAGCCAGCAGTTGTTTACGTTGCGACAGACCGAAGCAAGTTTGATCGCCGAGATCTCGGGCTCTAAGGCTGCGATTCAGAACTTGCGGGCGAAGCTCAAGCTCCTCGACCAACAGACGTTGCGGCAGCAGGAGCTCGTGTACAATGGCGAGTTCCAGATCCAACAGATGGAGCGCAAAGTCGCGCGTGCGAGCGGCGAGCGGAGCGCCGAGGAGACGAAAGTGCTCCAGAGCCAGATCCAAGTCGCACAGATGGAGCTCGATCGCGTCCGCGCCGAAGCGACCATGCTGGCGGCGCAGTGCAAGAAGCTCGACGACGAGAAGCGCGCACAGGAGCGCGTGAAGAAAGCGTTGGTGACCCAGCGCGACGAGATTCGCACGAAGATCAGCGAGTGGACGTTGGCGAACGAGAGCTGCAGCAACTCACTCAAGCACGCGCTCAAGCAGAAGGAGGAATTGCTCGTGCAGCACGACTTGCAGTCGCTCGAAGTCAAGCGGCTGAAGGACATTCTGAACTTGCGGGCCGACGAGGTGTTTTCGCTCGAGAACCGGGACTTTCAACTCAAGAAGAGCATGGACGAACGCAAGCGCGAGATCGCAATGCACCGTGAACTCCAGCGCGCGACGAATCGTGCGATCGACGACGAGCGCCACAAAGTCGCAGTCGAACTCAGTGACCGCGAGCAGCGCGTCAAGAAACTCCAAGCCAAGTTTGAGACGCTATGTAAGATGAGCGGCTACGGCGACGATGGCGATGGCGGTGGGGAAGAGCGCAGTCAGGCGTACTTTGTGATCAAAGCCGCGCAGCGCCGCGACGAGCTCCAGCGCGAAGGCGACGAGTTGGATGACAAGATCCGCGTCGCGGAGCGCGAAGTGCGTGCGCTCCAGAAGACGCTGCAGCACTTGGAAGTGCAGAACTCGGACTACCGCAAGAGCTTCCATCGCGCGGACCTCGGGAGCGACGACGCGCAGCGGCTTGCTGCATTGGAAGAGCACGCGAAAGCAGCGGACGATGCGTTCTTCAAGAAGAAGAAGGAGCTCGCGCGCGTCGAGATGGACGTTGAGAGCGAGACGAACAAGCTGCGCGAAGTCGAGACCCAACGGCAGTTTGCGCGCGAGCACGCCGCGCAGCTCACGAGTGCGCAGCAGCAGGTCGACAAAGAGGTGCTGGCGGAGCGTCTCAAGTACCGCAAAAGCGTCGTGAAGCTCGACAAGATGCTGCGCGACCACCACAAACTTGTGGGTGGTGGTTCTAGTGGCACCAACAAACCGCGCGAGCACCTCGTACTGGAAGCGTCGCACGTCAAGGAGCTCAGCAGCGGCCTGTTGTACACGCTCGGGCAGCTCGCGCACGAGTTTCCGGAGCTCCGTGACGTGTTGAACGTCTCGGTGCGCGACTGTGGCCTCGTCGTTCCCGCAATGCCACCTGGTCGCACGGCCGCCGCACGCGCGAGTCAAGCAGCGATCCATGGCTCGGACTATGGGCTCCCGCGTCCCATGTCCCCCCGCAGCGACAGGAGGTGCGTTTTTTTTTGGCTTGTGGACAAACAGAGCGCCTCACATCTCTGTTTGTATATGACAATAGCGACCGGTCGTCGATCAAGAGCAGCGTGAGTAGTTTGAACGGCTCGCAGCGCAGCGTCGGGAGCAATAGCAGCAGTGGCACCATACGCATGGCGGCGCCCGTGAGCAAAGTCCGCATTGGGTTTTAGTCGTAAGAAGCAAGACGCACGTCGAGTCTTTTGGATTGCGATGACACAGGAGAGCAATGCAAATGCAATAGAGAGAGAGAGAGAGAGCCAGCGAAACAAAGCGAGTCATGCGTAGTGGTCATATGTAATCAATCAATCAGTCTCGTCTCATTGTGCTAACGTGACCTACACTCTCGCACTCTGCTGCGTGTGATTACGTAAACTTCTTCCACGCCGCCGCTGCTGCAAGGCCGAGCAGCGAGATCGTGCCGACGTGGAGCCACGCCGAGACCGTGAAGAACGGACACGACGTGAGGTCGTGGTACGGCGACTTCTCGCGCGGTCGCATCGGGCAACCACCGGCGCGCGTGATCTCGCGCAAGCGGCCCATTTCGATCGCTGTCTGGGCCCACTCGACGCCGTGGTTGTGGCCCTTGTCGGACAACCCAGCGCGGTCTTTCGCCTGTTGCTCATTGAGGACCGTGAGGACGCCAAAGAGCACGGGCACTTGCGAATCGAGCTGCACGCGCATGATACCTTGCGTCACGGCCTCACAAATGTACTCAAAGTGCATCGTGTCGCCTTTGATGAGGCACCCGATGCAAATGACCGCGTCGATCTTCTGGGACGCGATCACGCGGCTCGCAGCGAACGGGAGCTCGTACGCACCCGAGACCTCGAGCACAACGATGTCGTCCTCTGCAACGCCCGCCTTGCGCAGCTCCTGCTTCGCACCCGACACGAGCGCCGAGATGATCTCGATGTTCCACTTGGCGTGCACGATCGCGACGCGCAAACCGGTGCCGTCGAGCTTGCGCGTGCTGAGCGCTGCGAGTGCGTTCTTCTTGATGTCGCCGGTCATTGTTGTCGTAAGAAGGAGGTGAATGAGTCGAGTCGAGATGCGCTTCTAGCGTGGAATGCTCTCGATCTTGCGCTTCTTGGTCTTTTGGTGTTTTGGTGGATTTGTGATTGTGAGCGGTCGCGAGGATTTTGACAAAGAATTGTAATTACACATTTAGAAACGATGGGGAGAAAACTCGATTGCCATGCCCAAAACAAAATAACACACCATTTCGCGACCCTAAAGCCGATAAGCCGATCTTGATGTTTCCATGTTGTCACAGTATCATGTCCTTTGACAAAATGGTACTACCGCATTCTTGTGATTGTGAACAGCAAGAAATAACGAAAGAACTGCCGTTTTGTTCTACAGACAACACCCAGTTAAATAGCACACATTTGGGACCCAAAAATTTCCGATGTGCCTATACACGATATACACCTACAGAACGCTCGAAATTGCTCTACACTGGACAAAACCAATGCACCTGACAAAATGCCAAAACACGAAACACAAAGTTCAAAAGCAGACAAACAAGTAATGTGGCTTCTATGACCAGCGCGCTTGTCTGCATGTCAACGGCGGCCTGACAACGATCGTTGGTTTGGTTCGCTTTGTTTTGTCCACACAAGGTTGTTTGGCAGAAGTTACTGTATAATAGCGTCACCTATGGTTCGAGAGGAGTGGCCACTCGATGAAATCCCCAGTGTTTGGCCGAGCAAACATTCGCTCGCCACGCTTTCGGACGCTTCTTCTACGATGCCGAGCAGCACTGCCGAAACGAGTCGACTTGTCTGTAATGAACGCCTCGCAACAGGCTCAAATCCAATGTGCGCAACGACGAGATAAAATACAGCGCGTGACGTTAGTAGGATGAAGTCGAATGGTATTTGATGTACTAGCGTATCTCCTGTGCAGTTCGCTCACTCGCTCGCCTGATTGACTGAAGCGCTCCGCCACCTCGAGCTTGAACATCTACACCTACTGCTATTGCGTGTGCTCGCCTCGACAGTCTGTTCGCTCGCTTGCTCGTCCGAGCATGCGCTCGATGCAGCCACGCGCACGACGACTTTGCCGCGCAAGCACTCTCTTTGGTCATTTTTTGTCCTAAGTATACTAACTTGACATACAGCATTTTGTGCTTTTATTTGCTTGTTATAACCGCATTTTCTTGTTTTCAAACACGACAACGATATGGCGGCGCCGAGCTGGACGAAAGAGTGGCGGCCTCTTGTGCGCGATCTATGTGCACACACACAGAGCGTACAGCTCGCAAATACCCATGCTGATACAACGCGCGATCGCGCACCCAACGATGTCAGCAGCGCAGCAGATGACGCTCGTTCGCGGGTGCCCGGCGAGCGCGAGTCAATACAGCGCATGGACGACGCGCTTGCAGTCGATCGTGTCATCGCGCAGCTGTGGACGCACCGATTCCTCGAAGTGCACCGCAAAGAGGTCGCAAGTGAGCTTGAAGCGATTGCAATGAAGCTGCATGTACACTCGCTCGGCGAGCGTAGTGAGCGGCTGCGCGAGCTCACGGCGCAATGCATCGACACGCACCACAGCACGTTGAAGCTCCTCATCGAGCTCGCGAACGCACCAACAACTGCGAGCGACGCAGCCATTGCACTCGATCGAGACGACGCGTTCGTCGCACAGCAGCAGCGTGCACAGAGCGCTATGCAACGCAAGCACGAGTTCCACGAACGGCTTGCAGAGGAGCTGTTTGAGATCTCGACGAACGACGAGTGGTACCAGGAGTGGGACCCGAGCGATAGCGATCAGGACGACAGCGGTGCGGACGATAGCGATCTGGACACTAGACATTCGAGCACACGCGACGCTATTGGCAGCATACGAGGCACCCAAATCGGCGCCTTGCACGACGCACACGCTGCTGCGGATCCGAGCGCTACTGACGCAACAGAGCAGCTGTTAATAGACAGCGACGCGACCGACGACGACAGCACGGGCGACGACAATGCAGCGATCCAAGAACGCGAGGCGCTGTTGCTGCGGTACTACGCGCCAGCACAACAGCCGCGTAGCACCAAGCGCAGCGCTATCGATACGGACGAGCCATTGGCAAGCGACAGCACGAACGCAACATCCGTACAGCCTCCGGCGTCGCCAACGCTGCTGCGTCTCGAGACGCCCGCGTCGCTCTTTGCCGCGCTCGCTCGACAGTCGACGTCGCAGTATCAACGCGTGCACGAACGCTCGCTCGTTGCTGCGGTCTTTCATGCGTTTGCAGGCGTCGCGACGCGCGTGTTTACAGTCGCTTCGCGCGCTGCTGCGACACATACAAGCGACGTCCACACGCTTCTCGAAAGTGGAACTGCTGCTGCTGTGCAGGTCGCGTCCGCGTCGTCCGCCTCGGACCGCCGCGTCGTTGCGCTCGCACACGTGTCGCCAGGTGCGCTCGACCGTTTGCTCACACAGTTTGCAGCCGCAGCGTCCGACGTGCAGCTGCTGCGGGACGTCGTCGCAAGCATTCAACAGATGACATTGGACAACCAAAGCGACCGGTGCCAGACGCTCGAAGGCTTTGCGAATGCTTTGGCGCACATCGTACACGACGTCGAGCAATCGATCGCGCAAATCGAGCAGCGCATATGCGTGTCGCATCCGACGCTCCTAGCGCTGTATAGCGCCATGCGACCGCTGAGCACGCAGCTCGCGTGGCTCCGCCGCGTCGTTGTTGCAGTTCTCGGTAGCAGCGCCGGTCAGTCGCTTCAGAGAAGCGCTGCTGCGCAAGCGACTGCACTGCTCGACGCGCTGTGTACGCACCTCGACGTCGTGTCGATTGAAGAAGCGACGGAGCGCGCGCCGCTGGGACGCAATGCAGTGCTCACGCAGCTGTTTGTCGGCGCACTCGAGCCGTACGTTGCGCTGCTGCAGACGCAGCTGTTTGAACGCAGCGCCAGCAGCGACGCGCTTCTCGTGCTGCACGACGAGCTGTTCTTTGTTGCAATTACAGCAACAGCAGCCGACAAGGACGCCGTACGCGCACAAGCGCAAGCGCAGCACAAAACGTATCGCGAGGCGCTTTCCACGTTGGCGCCGTTTGCAGTCGACGCAGCACGCGTGCCGTCGTTTTTGATCGATGCGATCCCCCAGCTAAACGACGCAATTGCGAGTCGCCAGCTGCTGCATCGATTGCTCCAGCAGCAGCAGCAGCAGCAGCTGGCAGTAGTCGATACTGTCGATGACGCAACGTTGACGCTGTCGGAGCTTTTGCTGCGCGATTTGGCGACTGCAGGTGTCGTCATCGCAGCGCGAACGATTGATTCATTGCCACCAACAGCAGCAGCGACTGCAATAAACTGTCCAAAGCAGCAGCGCCAGCCATTTCGACGCGTGATGCAACAATGTTTGCTACAGCACGTCAAACACAAGGTGCGCGTTGGCATGCGTCTTCGATGTTGATGTTCACAAAAGAGAGTCGGTTCAAAAGACACTTTGGAGTGTCATGAACGTATTCAATTGTGCCTCTCACTGTCTCTCTCTTTCTCTCTCTCTATCTCTCTCTCCTCACCAGTCTTTCTCTCTCCCCTCACACACACAGCAAGACGTGTTTGCGCTCTTCAGTGACCACTTGGTCGACCAACTCCAGCAACAGCCACTCACGTGGGCGAACAGCGAGCACTTGAACACGTTCTTCCACAGCGCCATCGAGCGTCTGGACGACTGTAACGATAACGATAGCAACGATTACAACAATCGATCGTTCTTGACGCCTGCAGCCATTCAAGCGCGTCTGTGTGTACGGATCAACGCTTTGCAGCTCCAAGCGCTGAGTACACACAACAGCAATAGCAACAGCAATAGCACCAGTACTGAGCAGCAGCACGTGCTCGACATTGCGTCGCTCTCGAGTGTGTACTTTACGTTTGCCGTGCCACAGCCGCTGCGGATTCTATTCAGTACGACGCTATTGCGCAAGTACGCGCGTCTTGCAGGATTGCTGCTGCAGGTCAAAGCTGTCGAGTGTGCGATCCTCAAGGTGCAATTTGTAATAGAGACTGACTGACTGGTGACGAGAGGAGCAGTCTACTCATTTGTTTGGGTTGTTGGATCGCACACACAGTTCAAGCGAGGATTGCGGCACAAGCGCTGTTTTCTATAGTACGTCTGTCTCTCTCTCTCTCTCTCTCTGTCGCCAGTGACTCGCGACGCTGTCGTTGACACACACGCTCTCGCGTATGCTGCTGATGCTAATCCTACTGATGCTGCAGCATGGAGCGCGACTTGCGCAGCGTCCTCGTCCAACTGAGTGACATGCTCCACTACACGAAGAGCTTGTTGCACTACCTCTCGAGCCAAGTGCGTCCGTTCGTGATGTGTCTGTTGAGTATACAAACGACAGTAGCAGATCCAACAAAGTGACGATTGCTTTTGCAACACTTGCAGATCGCACATGGTGCGTGGAAAACGACGCAACACGTCCTCACAACGTCCGCGAGCATCGCAGAGGTATGCGTCTCTTGCGATCCACTGTCGTAGATCGCTACGCGATTGTCCGTCTAGGACTCACGTCGTGTAACTATAACGACCTTTTTGTCGTTCAATAGATGGACGCAGCGCACGAACGATACGTCGATGAACTCCTCAACAAGTTCTTTCTGCTCGACAAGGTTCGCATTCTATTGTGTGCCACACACTCGTCTCTGTCGTCCCCACTATCGCTCACTGGCTACTGGCGCGCTCTATTTGCTTGGACGCTATCACTACAGCACGCGACGGTGATCCAGTACATCTTGACGACGTTCAATCACGTATTGCGCTTCGTGCGTCACGTCGATGCGATGATCCAGACGCTCGATCGCCACGCAGCAGAGTTTTGGCCACAAAGTAAAGCTATTGTAGTGTCGACTGCTACTGCTGTCGCTGTTGTTGCGATTTCGTCACAGCGAACGAGTGCTGCACGCACACAAGACGCGACGACCGTCCTACAACGACCCGAGTTCGCGCTCGTACAGGACGCAATTGCGGAAAGTGCGCGTGCGTTTGAGCGCCAGTCGCACTTCCTCGTCGTGCTGCTCACTGCGATGCACAAACACGGCGCGTCGCCACACGTTGCGGAGCTTTTGACGCAGCTGAATTTCAACTACTATTACCACCAGCCACAACAGGCACAAGTACAAGCACAAGCACAAGCACAAGCACCATCGCAGCGTCCATTGCAACAAGCAAACAGTCGTGCGCGAGTAGCGACAACGAGTCAACGACGCACAACTACGATGCGAGGATAGAATTGGTCAATAGATCATACAATAGCAGCAGCTCTCTCAAATCGTCGTTGTCCACAACTATCGACCTGTCGCATCTGTGAGCAGCTTGTACTACACACTGTGTGGGCTTGAGGACGAAAGGACTCGTTGTCACATTGTACAAGCGCTGCTGCCATCACTTTGCGTAGTGAGATACATAGACAGGATTCGACAGTCTATTGCAGTCACTCGACGAGTGTGAGCACTGCTGCGAGTTGTGCGCCGTACGTGAATTCGCCAGATGGTGTCGTGAGAATGACGGCAGCGCTGCTATCGAATGGTCGAAGCGATGCGTCGAGCTGTTGGTCGCTACGCACAGTCGATGTCATCATTGTTGGAGACCTTGGTGACACCAACGGTGAGTGTGGTGGCGACACGTAACTGTTCCTGCTGCTCGTGCCTGGTGAGAACGACGCAAATCGGGACGCTCCAAGCGGCGACGACGGTGAATGAAGTCGTGCGCTGCCGATCGGTGACGAGGGTGCCTCCACACTTGCATGACGTCGTGGACTTGAGAGGGTGGTCGTAAACTGCTGCGTGCGATGCGCTTGCAGCTCGTCACGTGTCCTGTCGACGAGCGCGTCAAAGTACGCGCTTGCGTCTTCGTGGAGCAACTTGGCGACGACATACGCGAGCAGCTGCGTTGCCGCATCGTGGTGCTCGTGAGGTGTTGCATTGTCGTGTTTGTTTGGTGCTGTTGGTTGTAGCGGCTCGGACGCATCGGTCCGGAGTGTCGCAAGTAGCGCCGCGAACCGCGTCCGTGTTCGTTCTACGACACTTGCACGCTCGCTCGAGAGCGCTGTGAGCTGGAGCTGCAGCACAGTCTGCGTCACGAACTGGATCGTCGCGATGCGTGCTGCAGTAGTATCCTCGCTGTCGTTAATAGTAGCGGAGCGACAGCGTTGCTGCAATCCAGCGAGCGCAGGTCGCAAGTTCTCGAGAGCGCGGAAATGGTCGCCCAGGTTGTTTGCAAGTGCACCGAGCTGCAGCAGCGAGCACACGACGTCGTCGTGATCATGTGGCAGCACGTCGGTTCGGAGCGACAGTGCGCGTCGTGCAGCTGCGTACGCTTTCTCCAGGTCACTTCGCGGACTGCCGGCACTATCCATGTACTGCTGCTGCTGTCCAGACAAGATCGCTGCGACGGCGTAGTAGCAGTCCGCAGCGTGCTGTGTACAAGCCATTGCCACTATTGTACTTGAATTGTCCGTAGTCGCAAGCGCGTCGCTGGCGCAAACGTGCCGCTCGTACACGGCAGCAGCGTCTTCCAGAACGCCAACTGCTTCGTCTGCGTGGCTCGCGCACTCTGCTAGGAGCAGTCCCTGCTGACGCCGCAAGCCGGCGTAGACAAGACTCATGCGACCGAAACACTCGCGTGCAGTCGCGACGCAGCTCAACGCAATCTGCGTCACTTCGTTCAGGTAGTCGCTACTGCTACTGCTGCGTAGGCTCTCGACCATCGCCATGTGCGTCGTCAACAAGCACGGATGTGCGTCGCCGAGATGCCACTGCGCCGCTTCGACTGCGTGGGAGTAGTGTGTGCGTACAGCAGCGGCATTGCCGAGCGCGTGCTGAACCTGCATGCTCACAGTGTGTGCGATCACACACTGCACGTGGCTTGCTGCGCTGCTCTCGACTGCGAGTGCAGCGAACGCGGTTGCGTCGTGCAGCTGATTTGTCTGTAGACACAGCGATGCTGCCTGCGCGAGCAGCTGCGTGAGCGGTAATGCGCGCTCGTCGCGTGGACTCGTGTCGAGAATCGCAATGTGCAGCTTGAGCCGCGCGAGTGCATCTTCAAACTGACCGCTGGCGACGAGCGCACTGACGTTTGCAAGTGCGTCTTCGCACTGTGCGCTCGTTCGTGCAAGCAGTCGTGTGCTTGTAGTTGCATCGAGCGGCAGCACGAGGTCGTCTAGTACGAGCGGCTGCGCTGATCGAAAGTTGTAGTCCATGCGAGCAGCAAACGCATAGCCAGTGTGCGTTTGGAGCGTGTGGAAGAGCTGTGGCGGATGAACGCCGACGTCGTGCAGCAGCGCGTCGTGCGACTGCAGTGATGCGCCGAAGCCGCTTCGATCACTACTGCTGTCGAGACCAAACTTGAGTCGCACGTGCGGCAAGATGCGGTCGCGCCAGAAGACGCGCGACTCGGGTGCGCTCATACCAAGCACGAGGTTGAAGAACGCGACGACGACTTCGCGCGCTTGCAAATGCACGAGTGCGTGTGCAAACAACCGCAACGACTCGACGTCGAGCGATGTGGAAGCAGACGAGTGCTTATGTGCCGGATTCAATGCATCATCGCGTCTCGTTGCGTCCAGCGTCGACTGCGCTGCAAACGTTGCTGCGAGCTCTATCAGCACGCTGCGGAGTGCTGCACGGAGCTCGTGTTTGCAGACGCGCGCAATCATCTCACAGAGGAGCAGCCGACGCACGTGCGGTGCTGTCGCAAGTACAAAGCACAGTCCCAAGTACCGCGCGTTCAGTCCACGTGCGTGCATCGCTGTTGTGAGCGCAACGCTGTCGACAGCGTCAATCGAACCGTCTTCGAGCGCACGCACAAACGCTGGTGCGACGTCGCACTCGAGGAGCGCACTTGCACTGATTGCAGCTTGTTTCAGCAGCTGTGCTTCGAGCAGCGCACGTTGGTGACTGGCGTTGTAGACCTTCGACGCGTCGTCAGCGAGCTGCTGCGCTGCGTGATGCGCGTTCGAGTGCAATGGCAGCATCGTGCCGTACAGTTGCACAAACTCGGGCCGAAACTTGCAGCCCGCAGCTGCAAGAACGTGTTGTAGCGAGTCGTCAGGAGACGCACTCGTACTCGCGTCAGCTGGGAAGACATCGTGGACGCCGTGCAGCTCGTAGGTGGATGGTGACGACGATACGTCCATTGCAACGAGCTGGACGCTTGCAGGTAAAAAATGCAGTGCGTGCTTGCTCGCAGACTCGAGTCGACTCGTAGCAGCAAGGCTATCGGTCATGAGACCTAGCGCTTCGTACGCGTGAGCGAGTTGTTCTGTGCATGCTTGCTTGGTGGTAGCAGTTGCTGCAGCTGCACCCGGCGGTAGCGTGCGAGTGTTGGCAGCAACGACGAAACATCGAAAACCGAGGTAGTCAACGATGCTCTGGAGCGGCAATCGCACGTGACGTGCACTGGCGCTGTCTACAGCGTTGCTGTCGTCAAGTCGCTGCAGTACATCATGGAGTGCACGAGCTGCTCGCAGCTGGTGACCGATGCGTTTGTGCGCGAGTGCTGCCTGCAACGCATCATCACTGTTGATATTGCTGCTGTTGCTGCTGCGATCTCCGCGCTGTGCTGCAACAGCAGATTCAGCATAAACCACGTACACGAGCAATCCGTTTGCGCCAAACATCTGCACATTAGACGAGCTGCCTTTCCATAAATCCATCGACGCAACGCGACACTCGGTAGCGTCAAGCACGAACGCATCTGCTGCGCCATGTGGCAGCTCGACAAGCTGTCGCGCGTTGACTGGGAGGACGAGGTCGTGGATGATCTGCCGCGCTAGTTGCTCCGATGCTTCACAGAAGCGACGCCAAAACGCTGCCAGTGCGATTGCTCGAGCTGCTATCGTGTTTGGACTATCGATACTGGCGTTCGCGCTTTGGTGTTGCGCCAACAGCAGCGATGCGTACTCGCTGCTCCAGTCGAGTGCGGCAACAGCAGCTTGCTCCGCGTGTAGCGGCACTGCATCGAATGTACCTGCATCTTCTGTCTCGAAGCGATGGACGTGCGCTTTCGCAGCCACGTCCGTTGTTGTTGGTATCAAACCAGCAACAGCAGCAGCAGAGAGGACACGACTCGGAGCTATGGGTCGCGGCGCTGTGCGAACTGCAGCAGCAGCGTCGTTGCAAACAATGCCAAGTGTGCGTTGGTTGCTGCTCGTATGGTGCTCGCTTTGCCTTCGCGCAAGCGTCTCGTACGCTGCTTCCTTGCTTGTGACAATGACTGAGGTCTCCTCTGGTCGCCGCAGCTTCTCGGCCACACTACGTGGTTCCATACAGTGCAGCCAGTAAGCAAATGTAGTTGCGTGTGTGAGCTTCCAGCTTCACAAGTGCGTGTGATCTGAATAGCAGAGCGATGTACAGATAGCGCTGCATGTGCATCGTACGCTGGTGTCACGCTCTGCGTTCGTAGCTTCATCGACTGTGCTCGCGTCTGTACCAGCAGAACCACAGTGAAAACATATCATTGTTGGTCGATTGAGTCGCTCCCGCTGTGAGGTAGCAGTACATACAGCACAGACGACGCAAGCGAGCTGCTGTCGAACAAACCTGAAATGCGAGCTTCCACTCGTTGAGCTCTCGCTCGGATGCACACGCAAACACGATCGTCTTGAGCGACTGTAGGTACATGAAACAAATTGGGCACGACCACATTGGTGTGATCGTCAGCCATGCTCATGTGCACAGACTCGTCGATCTGGCTCGGTCAGTGGAGTATAGTCACTCCACCCTATTAGTAGCAAAAGCAGACTAGAGTGTCATCCTGTTCAGACTGCATCACGCACTTTTTCCTTTGCGACGAACTGGAACGTGAACTTGCGATTCAGCTTTTTCTATTGTCATGGCATCGACAGCATCCGCAAGCAAATACATCGTCAGCTACCCTTCACAGCACACAACCACCGTCAACGATAGATACTCGCAACGTAACACCCGATAGATATCGTCCGTACATCGTCGCTGAGCTGGAACGCATAGTCGTGGAGCTCGATGACGGAGCTCTGCCGCGAGCTCGAGAGCGAAAACGTCTTTGCGTCTGCTGCCATCGAAAAGTACTTGAGCACGCGGCCGTCGAGGTGGACCCACTTCTCTGTCCATCGCGGCCCAAAGAGCCCGTAGCTGTGCTGTTGAGGGTGTGAATGCATCAGGCACGTGTTAGCTTTTATCAGGAGGCTTCTTACGTGAAGATGTACAGCGTGTTTGAAGTGCACATACCTTGTGGAGCTTGCCGGACTTGGGCTCCATGGACTTGTGCTTCGTCGAATGCGATTGTCTTCTATGACTGAGAAGTCGTAAAGTTGATTGATCCTGCTATAGTATCGGATTTCGAGAAGGATATCGTCAGTATCGGATTGAACTCACTCGAAACGTCATCGAAAAAGCTCAAGCTGAACAGTGCA